>JAENPR010001718.1:0-119108 GCA_018135685.1 Themeda triandra | reverse complement strand
AGAGCACAACAATATACATATAGTTTCTAGGAAAGCACACATTTGCACAGCTTCGTTGTACATGCATGGCCTACATCTTGTGTCTACATAGCCTGCATCCTGCAACCTGCATGTTAAAACAAAAGAATAAGATGTGTCATAAATTTGTTGCATGAGATAAAAAGTGATGCTTATGTTAAAAAAAAATCAAAACTTTATGTATGCCTATTTGGCAAGACATTATTGTCTGAAAATAGTAGTATTATTGCTCAATTAAGATGCCTATGTTGCCCAAATCAATATTCTTAATAGCACTCAGTTCATATTAACAAGTTAGCACAAGTGAACAACCTATACTCCAATGTCGATCTGCAAAAGAACTACAAGTAGAAAGTAATACCAATCGTTTTGGATCTCTATATACTACATATCCAAATTAAAGTCCAATCCATTAAAGAAAAAAGGAGGCGGATATGCATGTACTACTAAATGATATGCATAATCAGGTACCTAGACCTATGCAGACACGAAGAGAGACAAGCAAAAGGAGTATTGGTGTTTTCCACTTTTTATTGGCGATCGGTAGGGAGCTAGTGACAAATCCACTTTTTACTGGTGTATTATATGTGTAGAGATAGAGATATATTGCACACATACACCTACTTTGTGCATAATACTTTGATCTCCCCCTGCTAGATAACTTGGAACCTGCAATGTAAGAACAGAAAAAGCAAAAATGTGCATTAGAGAAAGAATGATAAAAAAATGCCTAATCATTTACATTATTTTGGCCTTGATCTTGCCACAATATGGCCTAGTCGGAGTACATTTAGTTGCCTACCCCCAATGAAGTTCAGTAACTAATCAATGCACATGTAGCCATGTCAATTAGTGGTACCATGCCAGTTGGAAGAAGCAAAATTGTACCACATATCTATGCACGTCCGAACAATTTCAAAAGAGCATAAAAATGTCCTAAACACAAGCAATGATGGAATTTTCTGAGAGAGGTATAATGGTTTATCTAAGTAACAAGAACGGAACAGAGGTTTGGGTGTGCGTTTTGGGTAGCAAATAGATGGCCCATATCCAAAGTGATGAAGATGATGAGCAGCAAATATCTTAGGCAATTTAAGTGTCATTCACTAGGCAACATTGTCTTCCTAAATAGGCAAATTTATGTATTCTGAAAAGCAAATAGTCGGATGCATAAAAGCACAAAATGCCGGAGTGACATTCTAAAAACACACACACATGCACATTTTCTGATCATCATAAAAAGCGATCCTGATAGCTAGCTTCAAATCCATGCCATCCCCACCGTCGGTGAGCACCTTACAATTCACGACGAGGTCATTGGCATAACAGTAGAAAAACAAAGTTGATATTGTTGCCTATATAAATGATATATCTTTGCCTCTCCAATGTTGTGTTATTGCCACAGTAAACCATATTGTTCCCTATGCAGTGCTATATTTGTTGTAGCGGCAGCGGCAGCAGCAACATCTCTTCCCTGGCAAAAGCAACAGTATAGTTCATGAAAAAAATACAGAATTACCATGTTCAAGCAGAATGTACTTGTGTAACTATGTGATTTCTTATATGAGAAATCTTCAAATTGCCATGAGCCAACAGGGTGAATCAAAAGCATGAGGCGAGATGGATTCAACCAATAAAAATGATGTCAACAAATTGAGTTGGGTAGCAAAATGTTGGTCAGCAAAAGGCCTCTACTATATAGAAATTGCAAAAGGCACAACTACATATAATAAAGCATACAGAAGCATGATTGATGAATTATGCATGCTGGGTCACACATTTAACTTATATTTCGAAAGCATATAACTGAAAAAATGCTGCAAAAAATCTATCATTATATAGAAATAACTATTGCAGCCAAATTATAGCTGCTAATCCTTATAAAAGGTGTCAATGGTTGAAAAAATTAGGCAAATGTATTGATTTCATTACATAGATCTAGTGTTTTTGATTGGGCATTCCTATTGGTTTGCACAAATAAAAAAAATCAGACTAAAAATCCAAGCATATTCTATCCCATCACTGTATGACTAATTCAAACACACATAGTTTAATAATTAAGCACTTGGCTTGGCCTCTGGTATGCGATATACATATGGGGATGTGGAAAAGCAAAACATTTTAAGAAGATATGCATGCCTTGTGATACATACAGCAAACCTGCATTTGACATCATGCTACGCATTGCCACAAACCTGGAAAATTTGATATCGACTGGAACAGCAAATGCGTACAACACAGTTCATTGATATCATGTTATGCATTGCCACAAACCTGCATTTGGCTCCCTCTCATAGCCGCAGCTCCCGCCAAGCTCCAGAGAATCTGTAAAAATCAAGGACGGGGCACTCAGAACCAAAAATCAGTGGCAAAATTGGAACTAGAAACCTAAACATTCACGTTCCCTAATGGTCATCAGCAGAACAAGCCTTCAAGTGGAAATGATTTGTTTTTTCTATCACCGTGATATGAGATTTTTAGAATTAGAACTAGAAACCTAAACATTCAATGCTCCCCAAGAATACACAATACACGCGTACACATGTGACTATGCAACTGATGAATTTTGTAACTGCATATTTTCGATCTCATTGTATATTTGACAATCAAAAAATAATCTCAAATGGAATAATTATTAACGCAAAGTTGTAGATCTGGTCGGTACATAACTTTGGTGTTGACATTGTTAAGCATGTCAAATCTAATCTCGATAACTTATATTTAATATTTGGACTTGTAAACCATCTCAAATTTAAAATTTACAAAGTAATATCTCTTTAAGCTCTACAATTTTGATGTAAACTTTATCATAATCCAATCTTCTATGAAAAAGTCATAATTTTTTTATGCAAAACAATTATCACTACCAGTTCAAGTCATGAAACAGCAAGGATAAGTGGACTACCATTGCCTGTTAGTAGCTTGAACCGGTAGTGATAGTACCACTGCGTGTCAATGCAGATTAAAGTCGTGAACTGGGAATGATAGTCCACTAGTTGCCGGTATAAGCCACGAACCGGCAGTAATCGCCTGTTCTGTAGTGGTATGTTGTTTCTAGGATAATCATTCAAATCGAGACCTAAAAAAGTTGAACAAATAGATAAATAAGGTAACTTACAAATGTATTTTAAATATTCCATGCGATATTTCTCCTCATGGTGTAGCATATTTTCAATGGTTTCATAACTATCAAATATTTTCTCCAAAACAAATTTCATGCACTCTGGAGGTCATGAGCCTGCTTTGAATCCCAGCTGGACATGATGAATTCATGAAAACTTGTGAGTTCTATTTATGACTACAATGATAGAAAAATGTTAGTGCATACATAATGATAGCTAGAAAATATTAGCACATGCATACAAAAACTTTTCTGTGCTATTTATGGCAATTGTATGCACCCGCTTGCAATTGTTTGTTCTATGAACATACGCGTACAGTTCAGCATTAGGAGCTGAACCATAAGTAGATATTGGATGGGTGTTCGGGTATATATCTATTTTGAATTATCAAATTTTGATATTCATATTTTTCTAATTTTCAAACAACTATAGATGTTGGCATGGTATATACAAAAGTTGTAGCTTTTGCAATGATCCAGAAATTCGTAGCTGCCATTTATTTTTGTTTGCGATAGTTTAGGGTCCAAAATATATACTTGGTTTAAGTTCTCAATTTTTATGTTTTGAAATTTTGAAATTAAAATTTTGTCTCTAGTTGTTGGAAGTTTCGATGCATGTCGACATGTATGAACTAAGCAAAAGATTAACCTAAAACCAAACAACTCATCAGTATTATGTATAGTATGGTCACCTCAAGGAAACAATATAAGGAACTTTGACTCCCTTTTTTTCAACTGAACACATACGTATATAGCCTATATAGTTGTAGAAAAAATATCATATATATTTCTTAATCCTTGAATGAAAATTTCATAGTAAAGATAGACAAAAACTTTAGTGAACCAAAGATCAAGAGTTTCAAGCCGGAAGCAATACAAGCCTATGTATGCACTTGGTAAATAATTCACATTCTTCTAGAGTTGCATAAGAATCATAAATATCATCTAAAAGGGTCACAAGGGCAATATTCATTGTCAATATTATTCGGCCTCGTGAATAACATGGTTCATAGTATACGCCTAATATCCACAAGTAGCACTCCGCGATTCTATCTCGAGCAAATGGAAGCTTTGATGCAATATCTATGTCCTTCCACCACCTATAAATTTATTAGAGGTAATATTATCAGTAATGAATAATTGGTTTGTAAGGATTTGAAATATAGTTAGGTAATAAACTTGTAATGAAAAGATCGAGTTACTTCACCTTGTAATGATAGCAAGCTCATGCCGGTGATGGAGTTGTATAATATTTGAGTTCAACTTTGCAAGTTGCAACACCCTCCTCATGCACCGTGGCATCTTTCTCATACGTAGAGATGTAATACTTGACTCATAAATTCTAACTCAGATTTTATTTCACGTGGTAATGACCCTTCCATGTAGGGTATCGTTGTTTCTAAATGCCTTTGGCTGAATAGTATGGCTTCGTCAAGTATTATCTCTCCATGGGTCCTCATATGTGCAGCATTGTAAAGGCTCAAGAGGTCTTTAGGACTGTGCGCTAGGAAACCACCTTGTTCATCTTGGAACCTCACAAACACATCTGAAATTTGCCACAGAATTGTTCAGCTTGAATTTTGATGAATAGAAGAAAGCACACCCTTCGCTCCATATAAGACATTTTGACTTTTCTAGACAGTAAGACATATAAGAAACATGGTGTATATCTAAATATATAGCAAAAGCTACGCTATTCAGCTGGTATGTTTTTCAGCTAATTCGATAGTATTTAGAAAACCCAAAAGAAAATTATATCTCACGGTACTTTCAAATTGAGGGAGCACAACATATATGCTTTACTTTAGATTTGGTTAGTTGGTATGCAGTGGTTAGTTGAGGTGTATGTTTCGTGTTGCTACCTGGCGAGACTGTGTATCGATGTTTCCGAAGTAGACAAAACCACAGTGCTACAGTCCCAAGATCATAGCCGCTGACATCAGCAGTCGCAATCTGTGCTAGTGCAGCACTGATCTCTTGTTCGAACAGGTGATCCAAGCATAGACGCTCCAATGCATCGATGAGGTGCAGCCTACTAGCAGTAGTCGCAGTAGATGAATTCGCTATCATTTCGGCCACTTCTTCCTTGAGTTTGTCAACTTGTTCTGTCATCTGCCGAAATTAGTACAAGTCAAATATAATTATTGTTGTTCCCAGTGAAAAGAAAAACCTAAGAATCTATCACAAATATGATGACAGGTATCCAATAATAAGAAAAGGAAGAAGTACATCTGTAAATAGCCAGAGACCTGTGGTTGCGATGAAGCTGCTGCTGGGTTGGAGTAGCCTAGGAAGAAATCTCCCCAGATAGCTTAAAAATGCCAGTGTTGTGCCTCAGGCGGTTGTCACCTTTCTTGTCAATGTCCTCATGCCGTGTTCTTGCGGCAGAACATTGCAACCTGCTGGGCTGCCGCCAAGAAATACCGCCTGGCCATTGCCTGAGCGGCGGCGGCGACGCCACAACAGCTGAAATATGGTTGCAGGTCCTCATACGCTGCTGCTGTTACACTCTCTAGTCTCCTTGTGGTTTCAGGAATAAACGCTGATAAGTAAAAGCGACCAAACTACTGCAGGTAAGAAAAATATAGGGCCATTTGTGCAACTACCCCATAGACTATAATTGCTCGTTTGCCTCCGTTTTTTTAACTTTTCTTATTTGCCCCTGTTTTTTACAACCGGCCTCCGCCTGCCCCTGTCCCGTGAAGTAGACTTAACACCGTTAAGCATGCAAAGCAAAAGACGAAAATACCCTCAACATAAATGACTCAAAATCAATTCGATTTTTTAGATTTATTGTGTACTTATCTTAGACTAATGAATGTGTGATCACAACAATTATCAAAATTAAATCCATAATGCTACCTCACCGACGAAAATTAATTCCACTCATCGATCGATTGAAGCGCAAAGCAAAGTTTCACTCATGGAAGTGCGAGGTGGATGCACATGAGCCACTCGCCATCAAGTCGCAAAAAAGAAAGAGCCACTCGCCATCCACCTTCTCGAACACGCTGTTGGTCCTGACCATCTGCAAGCAGGTGACGTAGCCGACGCCGCCACGCACGCGCACCTCCACGTCCCGCAGGTCGATCTGCAGCGGGAACTCGTGAGCCGGCGGCGCACTCGCATCACCATCTCGCACCGCTGACCGGCCGTCCTCCTGCAGCACGCGGAGCTCGTCCCACGGGTCAAGCGCCGCCCAGCAGCGCCGCCGCCGGTTCGCTCGCCCCCGCTCGTGCCTCTACCCTAACGCGCAGCCTCGGGAGCGCTGCTCCGACGCGCAGCACGCGAAGCGCTGTCTCGCGACGGGACGCGCGCTCGCTGAACCTCCGATACGCCAGCAGCTGCACCCCGACCGACATGCCACCCCGCCGCTGCAGCCCGCCACCGTGCCGCTAACGCGTGAGTCGCGAGTACGGAAGTCGTGGGCGTCGGGACGGGGATAGAGTAACAGACGGAATAGAACGGGGAGAGGATAAGGGGTAGGATAGTCTTTTTTTTCGTTTCCTTTCTTTCCAAACAATTTTTTAGTCCATTAATCTCTACAACCTGACGGTGTGATGAAATAAGGGCAAACGGTGACTTCGGTTATAAAAAATAGGGGCAAATGCGCAAAGTTAAAAAAAGAGGGGTAAACGAGTAATTGGATCTCAAAATAGGGGCAGTTGCACAAATATCCCAAAAAATATAACAGCAGCAGTAAAATTTCAATCTATATATATATGCCACATCATCATAGACGCTCACATGAATGCTTACGTACATAGATGATGACATGGAAGATGACGTAGGTGATGACATGGGTGATGATGTGGGTGATGACCAGGATGATGACGTGGGTGATGACATCAAACAAAATTTTGGAACAGTAAATGATTTCTTCTGAAAAAGTCATCAACAATAAAGTTGTAGAAATCATCAAGATCTACAGCTTTTATTTTGGCCATTTGTTCATCCGATAAAGTGGTTTACAATTTCGATATAAAAGTTATCTCCATATAAATTCATATGAAAACAAAAGAATTTTTAGGACTGCTACTTACACAAATAGAGCAAATAATATACCGGGCGGGCCCAACTATATATATGCAAGGGTATTTAGTCGAATCCCAAATTTTTTAGCAAACAAAATTATAATATATTGTGTATATATGTTCATTTCGTGAAAAAAGAAAGAAATATACAAGAGTAAATGAATAATCTGTGAAGAATTCAGCCCAAAAGCGTTGCTACTCCCTCCCTCCTCAGCCCCTGACGGCCCGACGTAGGGTCGGGAGAGACGAGGACTCGAGGAGGCCGCGGCGTTTCTACTGACGCAGTGAATCAGCGACGCAACGCAACGCAGCACCAACGCGCCGCCCGGCCGTCGGCAACGATCCCTGCTGCGCGAGCGCGCTCTGCGCCCCCTCGCGGGCTGCGTCCCGTCGGCAACGATCCCTGCTGCTATCGAGTTCCTTCCCCAGCGCCCTTCCCTACTTCCCGGCGACGACAGCAAGAAGTGAGCCGTGGGACAGTGCGTTATCCTCTCTCTGTTCTGCTCAAAAAGAAAAGGCAAGGAATCAAACCTCAATTTATTTGTCTTGTATTTCAATCATTATCCGTTGGTCTATCGACTTTGAAGCTTGTACCGCAACAGTTGAGCGATGCTTTTCTGGAATGAAGTTTATCAAAACAAGTTTGTGTAATCACATGGGTGATCAACACTTGAGTCATAGACATCTTTGCTATCTAGAGAAAGAAGAAATGAAGAAAGTTAGCAACGAGGCTGTGGTTCGTAGTTTCATGACCATGGAAGGAAAAGGGCGTAAATATGATCTCTCGATAGATAATGAATGTATCTACTTTTAAGTTTTATTGATAACTCTACAATTTAATTGCTAAACTATTGACCTATTTGTTCTCTTTCCTTTTAAGCTAGTGGGATCTTCATGATGGTCTCCTGGATCAAAGAGTTTGCTATATTGGGCATGTTTTCTTGATGATTTTGGCATTCAATCAATGAATGCACTTCTTTTTGTTAAATGGTGAGCGTTATGTTTCGACCAAAATCTCATCTCTATTGCTACAAGTTGAATTTGATATTAAAATATGGTAGTTGCATATTAGTTATGCGATTTTTGATTGAACATCTATCGGTCAGTAGCTATAAATTAAGTGGTGCACCCCCATCATTTTGCTCTAGCTTCATCACTATCGCTACTCATGCCTCATGGTGGACCCCATGTCCTTAACTTGACACGACACAGGAGTGATAGTATTTTTCTAAATTTATTACATGATATTATTTAAGTGGTAGGTGTAGTCTACTGTGCTCTAGATCGGCTACTATATATCCTGCGTTTTAAAGCTTCTGATGAGGATAGAGTTTTACGTCAGAAAAAAATCTATTTAATAACACAGAGAACCATCTCTCATGGAACGCAACGTTTATAGGTTCAGTTTCTCTTATTTGAGAAGGCTCTCGCTTGTGTGTCTGAGCTTATGTTACGGCAATCGTAGTCTTCAGTCTATACAGGTAATCCGACATTATTATTCATACAAATTAGACAGTAATAATATATTTCTCACAACGGCACAAAGTGCTAAATGGGGATCTTAAATGGTTCGGCCAACAACAATGAATGGATGGTTTCCTTTAGATTGTGGCAGTCTGTGAAATGTTCCCCTTTGTTGTACATAAATTCCGCTATCCTCGCAAAGTTGAATATCCGTTCCAGTACCTGCTTTGGATAAGCATTATTGTCTGGGTTAAGCCACTCGCCATTAAAATCTTTCCATGACTGCTCTTTGAGTACGTTTAGCTGCCCACGCAACTTCAATGGAGACATTGTGCTCCTTCATGTAGCTATCGATTGTTGAGGCAACATGTGGATCAGTTGCTCTCGCTGCATAAAGTTAAATATTCAAATATATTAGTAAGAGAAAGGTAAACTCATGCAAAACAATATCCTATTACAACAAAAAATGATATTTAGAGGTCTCATTTCTGTACAGCAGTACTGGCGATTAGAAATTGTTGCGTATTAAGGCAGAGTGTGCCTTGGACAAAACTGTCATGGAAAATAGCTTTCCAAAGGCGATCATTATAGCAGAGTCATGGTCAATTAATGTAAGCAATAGCGAGTGAAAATTACCATTTCATTTTCACTTATGGTGTTTTCATGACAGCCACGATGGAAATATGGGCATTTTCACTAGTGGTAGCCAGGATTATCTTAGTCACCATTGTAGATGCATTTTCAGTAGTAATCTGCTTAAGCACCCATAACTGGAAATGCTGCACTGTATCTCCTTCTCCGTGCTGTAGCAGTCATACTGAGTGCATTCTGTTTTGGTACATTTTGGAGGCTAAAAAATGGTAGAATATATGGGGATGTTTCTATGTTATTTTACAGTTTGGTTCTAAATTCATGGCTTAGTTAGTTAGGAGTTTGCTCCTAAGTTTATAGCTTATTTATAGTTAGGAATCATGGTTGATGCTCTGGGTGAGGCCATGCCACTATTGAATACAGAATATCCCTGACGATGCAGTTATTGACCGCAAAAAATGGACAATAAATTAAAATCAATTTCTTTGACGTTGCACGGACAAGAGATAGGCGTCAAGGATAGAGTGATAGGGACATTTAAAAATGCCTAGCGGCCAACCATTAGGTAAATTAAACACAATTTCTCTAATGTTGCATGGTCGATAGGAAAATTAAAACCGGACAGTGATAGATTCCACCTATCGGCATCTATGGATGGTGCATGGCTTTGAGGAATTAAATACATCAGATATATGGTGTGATTGCTGAATAAACTTTGCGCTGCAAGTCATCTAGATGACCATACAAACAAGATGTTCCGTGACAACACACAAGCATGTTTGCTACTATAATAATTAACATAGGACGTGAACACCCTTTAGAAAGGCTGATCAAATTACTACCAAAAAGATTTTCAGAGATGGTCATTTAGTTTTTATTTACAAATACGGCAGCTCGACTGCCTCTATGAAATTGTCTCTATTAATGGGCCATTTACAGGGGTAGTCGGTTAAACTGTTTCTATAAATCGATTAATAGATGCAGGTATTTAATTTGAAGGTTTGTCGTCTCTAAATCCTTTTAAAGTAGGAACTGAAGAATTTGATTTCATATGGTAATAACACCTTGATTTTATTAAATTTCTGTTTATTTTCTTTCAGATTAGGGTCATCCGTGTGCGTCCATGATATTTGACTTCAAGAAGTTGAGGGGATCTGTGGCTAGCTGTGCGTGGCCTGTTTAGCTACGGATTTATCATTTGGCCAATATTAATTCAATTGAGTACTTCACATGTTTCTTCCATTAAATTACCGAATATATTTCATTTTGTCCTTATTAAGTGGATGACCATAAATGGTTGTTACATATATTTTCAAAATAAACTTATTTAGAGATATTAATATTGCTAGTATTTTTCAGAAAATCCAATCAAACTTGAGAAAGATCGATTGACATGAATCTCATAACATCCTTCTTTTTGGGACTGAGGGAGTATATAAGCTAAGTAACTAGGAACATTACCTCATATGACTCAAGGTCATCTAGCAGTCTGAAAATCACGGAATTTGAGTGCACCATATTAGGTACACGGGAAACCCAATCAAAGCAATCCTTTGTTGCTATATCGTGCATCCCAACGAAGGAAGCACATATTATCATTGGATAAGTAACAGATATTGTTGAAACCTTGAGATGTTCTTCAACTGACTTTGGAATGTATCCTTCTTCAAGCATTTTTACCTCTGTGTTGTAGCTTTTAACTAGGTCTTTTATCTGCAAATTGAAGATAGTGAATATATGCATTTTTTTCACATATCAAGATTAAAGCTAGATTGAGTATGTGTTTATAGTTAAACATGTTATGGTGATGGCATCACCTTAGCATGCGAGGCTACTAGCTAAATACACAAACACCTAATGATTTCCTAGATAATCATTTAGATTGAGACCCAAACATCGGAAACATCTAGATAAGCTAACTTACAGAGTTTCGTAGATATAGCATACGATATTTCTCCCTGGTGGAGCTTATTTTCAATAGTTTCAGAGCTATCAAATATTTTCTCTAAAGCAAATTCCATGCACTCTGGAAGTTCATGAGCCCCCATCGAATCCCAGCTGGACATGATAGTTCACAGAAACTTGTCAGTTCTATAATGATAGAAAAAATATTATTACACACATACATAGTGATAGAAAAATGTTAATACAAACATATAGAAACTTTTAAATGCAATTCAACTGTTAATTTATATTTGTTATACGCATTCGCTACTATTATAAAAAATATGTGACACTAGCCTTTCTTTATAGAGACTGGGCCTCTTGATCTTGATGTACTGTCAATTGAAATCACCTGGGTATAATGTCCGTTACATGCCAATGGAAATCGATCTTCAAGGGTGAGTCACTTAAAGGAACTACGTTATGAATCTGATTATTTCCATATGTGTGTCTTCTACCTTTGTATATATCATAAAAAATCCATAGCCTTTTCATACAAAGTCAGATAAAGACAAACATATATAAACATCGTAATAGAACTCGAAATTCAAAGATTGTCTCCATTTGGTGGATAGCCACCCCCCCAAACCCAAAGGTAGAACAATATGTATGAACTAAGGCAAAGGTTAACCGAAAATGACACAACTCATTACTATTTATTTATAGTACGGTCAACTTCAGTAAATTTCATTTTTCATAGTAAAGATATACAAGAACTTTAGTGAACCTAAGATAAAGATATTTTCAAGCAGGAAGCAATACAAACCTTTGAATGCACTTGGTAAATAATTCACATTCTTTTGGAGTTGCATAAGAATCATAAATATCATCCAAAAGGGTCCCAATAGCGGTCATCATTGTTGATATTATTCGGCCTCGTGAATAACATGGTTCGTAATATACCCCTAACATCCACAAATAGCACTCGACGAGTCTATCTCGAGCAAATGGAAGCCTCGATTTAATATCTATATCCTTAAACCACCTATAATTTTTTAGGGGTAATATATATTATCAGTAATGGAACTAGTTTGTAATTACTTGAAATATAATTACATACTAAATTGGTAATGATAAGATTTACTTCACCTTGTAATGATATCCAACTCATGTTGGTGGTGGAGCTGCATAATATTTGAGTTCAACTTTGCTAGTTGCAACACCTTCTCATGCACCGTGGCATCTTTCTCATATGCAGAGATGTAATACTTTGACTCATAAATTCTTACTCTTCTAGGAAGGGGGATCTCAAGCGCAGATTTTATTTCATCTGCTAATGACCCTTCCATAGAAGGTAACATTGTTTCTAAATGTCTTTTGCTAAATAGTATGGCTTCATCAAGTATTATCTCTCCATGGGTCCTCATATGCGCAGCATTGTAAAGGTTCAGTAGGTCTTTTGGACTGTGCGCTAGGAAACCACCTTTTCATCTTGGAACCTCACAAACACATCTGAAATTTGCCACATAATTGTTCAGCTTGAATTTTGATGAATATAAGAAAGCACACCCTTCGTTCCATATAAGACATTTTGGTTTTTCTAGATAGCAAGACATATAAGACATGGTGTATATCTAAATATATAACAAAAGCTATGCCGTTCAACTGGTATGTTTTCCGGTTGATTCAATAGTATCTAGAAAAACCGAAGCAAATTATATCTCACAGTACTTTCAAATGGAGGGAGCACAACATATATGCTTTATTTTAAGACTTGGTTAGTTGGTATGCAGTAGTTAGTTGCGGTGTATGTTTCGTGTTGCTACCTGGCGAGACCGTGTATCGATGTTTCCGAAGTAGACCCACAGTGCTACAGTCCCAAGATCATAGCCGCTGACATGAGCAGTCGCAATCTGTGCTAGTGCAGCACTGATCTCTTGTTCGAACAGGTGATCCAAACATAGACGCTCCAATGCATCGATGAGGTGCAGCCTACTACTAGTAGTAGTTGAACTTGTTATCATTCTGGCCACTTCTTCCCTAAGTTTGTCCACTCGTTCTTGCATCTGAATCTGCTGAGTACAAATTGAGATGAAAAGGAAATACTAAATACAAACTGTGGCCACTTACTATGCCATCAGAAGAAAATTCTTAGAATCGATATCGCATCATTAATTAGTTTTTTAAGTATAAATCAGAATAGAACAAGAAAAGGGATACATCTGTAGTAAATAGCAAGACCTGTTGTCGTGATGAAAACGCTCCTGGGTTGGAGTAGCCGAGGAAGTAATCTCCCCAGATAGATGGCTGGAAAATGCCGGTGTTCTGCCTCAGGCGGTTGTCACCATCGCCGTCAAGGCCTCGCTGTGTTCGTGCGGCGGAACATTGCAACCTGCTGGACCGCCGCCATGAAACGAAGCCTGGAGATTGCCTGAGCGGCGGTGGCGGCGATGCCACAACAGCTGCAGAAATATGGTTGCAGCTCCACATGCTGCTGCTGCTGCTGCACTCTTAGTGGTTAGATTAGAGAAGCTAATCTAAGCTGCTGGCAATATATATATATATATATATATATATATATATATATATATATATATAGAGAGAGAGAGAGAGAGAGAGAGAGAGAGAGAGTGAGTAAGTTTACTGCTGCAGTGCATCTCCCTGATTATATTTTTCTTACTTGCATTCAAGTACATATATATGTCTACAAATCTAGGACACGTTGTACATATTCTCTCTCTCTCTCTCTCTCTTGCGATTTGCTGTACATATATTGTCCTGAAACACATGCAAAACGTTTTCTGCAAAAAACAAAAGAAATGCATGCAAAACGCCTCCGTGTGCCCCTGCTTGTTTCCGATTATTGGTGCCACACTGGGAATCCAAAAAATAACTGTACATCTTACCTATTGCCGTACGTACGTCGACACATGTGCGTGCGTGGACCCATGTACCAATGTGTGCTGCGTGGAAGAGAAGCGTCCTCCGCGGAAAAATCCTCCTCGCGCTCACATCAGTTGCGATCGTCGCCTTGTGTGTGCACCATCATCGCGCTCAACCTAGCTCAATCAACGGCCTACTGATCACATTTTTCCACCGCCCGGGTCGGGCCATTCGCCGTGTCCTCCCATGCATATCCAAAGATCTCGGCGGGTTTGGTTGACGCATCGTTCACTGCCAGGTCTAGCCTCTACCTGTTCACCTGCAGTTATCTTTATTTTCTCATTATATATTTATTATTATTACATTTAAATAGACAGAGGCTTAATTATATTGTTTCATATTTTATATTTTATATTATTATATTAAGGATTAAGTCCACATTTGGCCCTCAACTTCAAACACACAGGGACTGCCACATAGGACACTAAATGGGCCAAAACAGAGGCCGGACCATTCACCCCTGTCTGTTGCTCTCATTCCCAAACACACAGGAACAAACCATTCAGCACGTAAGACACCACAGACTTGAATTCAGTTGATCACAAACATGAGTTCTGGACACACAAATACATGAGTTATGGACACATAAACACATGAGTTCTGGACACACAAACACAAACGTAGAGTTTAGTACACATAACTCAGTTCAGGAAACATTTCAAGCTCAAATGACATCCAAACACACAAATACATTTCATGCTCAAGGACTTGGGCCTCTCAGCAGCAAGGTAGAGGAAGTGGCTCTCTTGTCTTTGCTTGAACTTGTTCCTGCTTCGCTTGCACATTTTTTGTTCAGTGCTCCTATAGCCGAGACGACAACCTTGGAGCTAGATGGACCAGAAAGCTGGATGGTTGCTTTTGAATGTTTCCCAATCATCCCTGGTGCAGTGGCCTCTAGGGTGACCTTACCGTGACCCCCTTGCTGCACTTTTGTCACCACTCTAGCTGATGCATACATGGCTGTTTTCCCATCCTGCGAAAGATAGACAAGGAAAAAATTCAGTAATCACAATATGCAATGAAGGATGACATGCACTACTGGTTTTTGGGTACTTACATTGTTTTGAACAGATAGCTGAGAGCAATGTCTTTTGGTACTTGCAGTACTAGATGAAGGGCAACTTTTCCTTTTTGACTTTATACCACCACCACTTGCTCTAGTGGACTAAGATGTAGCAGTGAAAAGGCCCTTGTTTGGTTTTGATAATTGAGTGACAACTTTAGGTGGACTAACATGTGTGATGGTTGAGATACACAGGGGTTAGTTCACAGGTACATGTGTGTGAGCAACATATGCCATGGTGGAGATGGCCTAGAGATGTTGTAAGGCTCAACACATGAGTTGATGCAGGAGCTCATTGCAAATGAGACATGACATGGAGTCATGTGACCAAATGGTGAAGATCAAGATGAGGCTTGGCTTGATGGACCAGTTGCAAGTGTGAAGGGCAAGTCGAGGCTGCGAAGCGAAGGACCATGCGATGGTGAAGCTTGGGCAAGATTTGGCACCGATGGACCGACGTAACGGTGAAGAGCAAGTGAGGTCAAGATCGATGGACCAAGAGTGTCATATGATGATATGGAGTGGATCATGTCATTTGATGATCGTGTCGTGCATGCGGTTCATTGGCACAAAGGATGAAGATGGTGGAGATGGAAATGCGCAAGGCAAAGGTATAACCAAGGGCATTTCATTTCACCAGGTTAAGTAGAGAAGTGCTTGACCAGATTTAGGATAGATGGCCGTACTATCAAGAGGGGTAATCTTGTTTGCATATCGGTCATCTAGTGCCACTTGAGCGATCTAACATTGCGATGTGCTAGGATCGAGTGGCGCGGTGAGTTGAAGTGAAAAATCCTTTGAAAATGGTTGTGAAAAGCTAACACACAAGCACAAGAGGTTGTACACTTGGTGGTGTTGGCACATTTGCAAAGGTGGCGATGTTCGCGCCGTGGTTTGCGGGGTTGAGTTGGGTTTGGGTCCCTCTCCCTCCCGCCGAGCTTGCGAGGCGGGATTCGACGCTTTCGGAAAATTGGAGGCATATTTTCTATTGCACCGGATGCAAAGTGTGGTTGAAAACATGCTATCTCCGGTGATCAAGTTGGTATACTTGTTGGGTAGCATGGTGGAGAAGTTCGCGTCTTCGACGCCGATGAAACGACGGTGGCTCACCGGGCCGTTGGCGCCGGACGCGCCGAGGGGTAGCGCCGACGCGCGATGGGCGCCGGACGCTACCCAGTGGCCACCGCTGAGGCGTGTGAGTGCTGGACGCGCAGGTCGGACGCTGGCCAGGTTGGGCCTGACGCGTCCGGCGTGCCTTGGGGCAGTTCGGAGACGACGCGCTGCTGGCGGGTTCGGCCGTGGTGCCGGACGCTAGAGTGGCTGCGGCGCCGACCGAGCGTCGGACGCTGGCGCCGGACGCGCGTGGCGGAGCGCCGGACGCGTCCGGCGTAGGGCTTCTAAGCGTGATCGGGAGATAGCTGTTGGGCATCAACAGCTAGAATCAAACGGTCGAGGACATGTGGCAGCGTGCGGAGCGCGATGGTGCACCGGACGCGTCCGGCGGCACGCATCTGGCGTGTCCGGCGCATGCGTGGAGGGTTGCCCGAGGTGGCAACGACTAGTTCAGCCCGTGGGGCTATAAATATGTGGTTTGACAGGCTATGGCCAGTTGCTGAGCACACTTTCGCCTTGGTGGCGTGTGTGGTAGTGCTTGGAAGCCCTCTAGCTCACATATGCTTGGTAGTGACCATCCGATTGTGTGAGAAGAGCGATTCTAGTGCGAGTGCTTTGTGAGATTGCATTTGTGGCACTAGGTGGTTGTGTTGCAAGCCGGAGAGCTTGTTACTCTTGGAGGATTGCCACCTCCTAGACGGCTTGGTGGCAAGAGGCTCCGTGGTAGCACGCGTGGAGATACGGTGCTCTGGAGAAGAGATTGTGAGAGGTCGGTGCTCACCTCACGGGGATCGCGAAGAGTAGCCTTATTGGATTGCGCGTGTCATTGAGTTACCACCCTTGCGTGTGTGGGTTTGCTCGGTGCCTTGAGGGGCTCACTCCGAGAGTGGTGTCTTGCGGTGCCTTGCGGGGCGTGCCTTCAGGGGCAAGTGACTTGAGGGTCACACCGAAGAACTATCTAGGTGAAAAGACGGAGGAACCACCGAAGGTGTTGGTCGACACAACAAGACGTAGCTTGGGGGCAACCAAGTGAACCTGGTGAAAAATCGCCGAGTCATCTTGTGTCTCTTTCACAAGCTTTGTACTTACATTCTTTACTTTCTATATAGCTTGTGTATTTGCTCTAGTGATTAGTTAGCTTGTGTAGCTTTTTAATCACCTTCTTGCTTGTGTAGCTAGAAGTAGAGTAAGTTGCCTTGCTTAGCTTGTGTAGTTAAGTAAATTTGAGCTCTTGGGGTTTGGCTTGTGTAGCTTTGCCCTTGAGCATCTAGTGAGCTTAGGTTGGCTTTGTGCTTTTGCTCATTAGAATTGTGTAGGTGCACACCCGCTTGCCAAAGTACTAGTTGCTTAGGTTTGTGTGACCTTGCAAGCTAGACTTGTTTAGTGTGCACTAGCTAGATTGACACCTTGTTTGCTTGTTTAGGATCTTTTACAAGGTGCATCTAGAGTGATAGTTAGAGGGGTCAAGTCTTGGCTAGGCCGATAGATTTAATTCCGCACTTATATCGGTTAGGCGGAGCGATTAGATTTAAAAAGGACTATTCACCCCCTCTAGTCCGCCATCTCGACCTTACAACAGGGCTTCCTCCAATGGGCTGTGATGCAGCACCACTTCCTCTTCCAGGCTGTGATGCACCACCACTTGCTCTAGTGGACTGAGAAGCACCACCACTTGCTCTATTTGACTGAGAAGCACCACCAGAACCTGTCCTCCTGCTGCAAGTAGTCTTGTTGTGTCCAATTCCTTTACAAGTCGTGCACCGAACAATAGTTCCCCTCTTGGATAGGTTACCCCGAGATGGCTTCCTTTTCTTCCCATCTTGCCTTTTCCTTTCCATCTTCGGCCTCCCAGGCATCCTTACATACTTTGGTGGCAATGGCTTCTCTCAGTCAGATATTGGCCACAAAGCCCTGCCTTCCATAGGTTGCAAACAGTGTGCATATGTCTTGTTATACTCCTCAACAAAATAACACTTGGCTATGAAGTCATCTAAAGACATGTATGCATAGTAGATGCAAGAAATAGCATGAGGGCATGACAGACCAGACAGCTGCCCGGACCTACATGAGCAAGTTTTGTCTTCCAAGTTGACAAGTGAATAACACTTCAAAGCAATTGTTTTTTTTTTTGAATTCGAGGGCATAAGCCCCGGCCTTTTGATAAAAATCAACAGACCAAAGTTGTTTTACATGAAGTTCCCAGTTTTTCGGTCCTCCGGACCGGGCACGCCGCTTCCAAGCAAGCTGGCCAAAAAATTACAGCGAAAAGCCATCTATGGCAACAAAACGACCCAGAACGCTAAAGAGACAAAACTAAACGAAACTTGACAGAATTTGGTTTTCCAGCAGAACTTCAGCAAGCTCGAAGCATCTTCACGCCCTGAGAGAGTTCTCCAGCTCATTCCACCACGCCATCGACCCTTGAGTAGCTTTGTAGACGATCTCTTCCTCAGCGATCAGCTTGCAGTCTTCGGCTTCACCAGCTTTCTTTGTCAGCATCAAACTCTTCTTCTCGGCGCATCCGGCAACCATAGCATAGTTTTGCCAACAGCTCTCATTTGTCTAATGTAGCCCCTCATCAGATCTTTTTTGTCTTCTGGACACAGTATCAGCCCGGTTTGTAGAGTGCCCACTATCCCGCAAAGGAGCATTTCCATACTCCTCCACCGTGTATTCTGAAAACACAAATCGTTTCGAGTTTCCATATAGACCACATGACAAAGAAAGTATTCATATTCGATGACCATTTTTCTTATTGCTAATCCAAAGTTTCCCAACACTAAACATGTCACACCCTAACTGCTGTCCAACTATTTCAGAAATATGAGACCAACATTGTTTAGCCACAAAGACGCTTAAAAAATAGATGAGCCACGGATTCGGGTTCTAAACGAAAAGGCAAAAGTGTTCATCGTCCAACTTTTTTCTCTTAGCTAAATTGTCCCTAGTCAACACCCTATTATTAATGACTAACCATAAGAAACAATGAACTCTAGGAGGTATTTTTAATTTCCAAACAGCAGAAACATGTACAGTATGAATACCCCTGAAGTTAATGATCCTATAAAAAGATTGTGAAGAGTACACTCCAGAAGTGTTAAATTGCCAAATCATTTCATCCTCCACATTTGAAAACTGCACAGTAGAAACTAGTTCTACAATCTCTAACCAAGTGTTATACATTTCTTCCGAAACTCTCCTTCGAAAGTGCATTTCAAATTTTCTCCATCCCACAACTCAGCTATGGTTTTATTTTTTTCATTAACTATCCCGTATAAAGGCCAAAACTGCATAGCCAAACTTGAGGAACCTAACCGCTGTCCTCCCAAAATTTAACCCTCATTCCATTTCCTATTTTCCATTTGTATCCTATTTTAGCGGCATGAACAAGATACATAAAGCCCTTGAAAAAACTAGACACCCTTCCTGTTTTAAAATGAAAAATATTAGGCTTGGCATGTGTCATACTTAAAGTCTATTAACTCTTTCCAAAGCTTTTCTTTATCACTATTATATCTCTTCAACCAGGAAGCAAGCAAACTAATATTTAGATCTCTTAAACTTGGTATGCCTAGTCCTCCAAACTCTTTTCTCATGGACACCAAACCCCAATTTCCTACACTCCTCGCATCATTCCACAAACAAGTTTCCCATTTGAGTATTTATTAACTTAATAGCCCATTTGGGGAATTTTATGAAGGACGAAAGGTATACTTTGGGATACTAGCTAGACAGGCACTCACTAAGACCACTCTTGCCGCTAAGGACAAAGAGCTTACCCCTCCAAATGCTATCCTTTTAAGAATTTTGTCTACTAAAGGTTGAATGTTTTCTCTAGTTAACTTATCAAAATGCAAAGGAACTCCTAAGTACTTAATTGGGAAGGATCCTAAAGGACAAGAGAAAATATGAGCCAATCTATGTGCTTCCTCCCGTTCTAAGTTTAAAGGTACTAGTTCACTTTTGTGAAAGTTAATCCTCATCCTTGAAACTTGTTCATACCACATCAAGATACATTTAAGATTCACTATAGCTGATTCCTCAAAGATTAGAGAAAAGAATAGTATCATCGGCGTATTGGAGGGCAGCAATCCCTCCTGGTCTAAACTCTTCTAGCGAGACCTTTGACCAACCCTTTTCTTTGTGCTTTTTCTAACATCTTTGCTAACCCATCACCCACCAGATTGAAGAGAAAAGGTGACAAAGGGTCTCCTTGCCTCAACCCCTTCCCCGGTTTGAAATAAGAGCTATCCTCTCCATTCAAAGTTATCCCTATGGACCCACCCATCTCGTTGATGTCTATTAAGTGCAACTCGAAATAAAGATGGTTCCGCAAGCGCACGAGAATATATCATCGTAGCATTTTAACCGGAGTAATCCAGGTATCGTTATTTATAATTTTACCACTTTGGGAAGGGAATGCACTCGGATAATGAGTGATGAGCAATGCACATGCGATAATGGAGAGCTTAACCTTGTCTATCGATCATCTCATACGGGGTAAGTGTCACATAAAATATAAGAATGAATGATAAATGACATAAAATAAATGAGAGCATTTAGCCACATAAAATAATAGTAATAAGCCATCTCAACTTAGCACTCTAAGCTTATAACACTAGCATGGACTAGGACGATCTAGGGTATAATCCTATGTTATTCTAACTATAAAGTCAAAGCATACAATGATTAGTGCAAGAATATCTAGCAATCATGGCGGGAAAAGGTTACATCTATGCATAGTGATATTACCAGAGAAGACAAGAGACATAGCAATGACTTCAATGTAATAGGTTTGTTCTGCTAGACCTATACTCGGGAGAAGGGCAACAAAGGACTCAACAGATCGTCACTCCCGCGATCTACCTCACGATCCGGAATATAGGGTGCAATCGCAGATAAATACGGTCTAGGCACCACGCCTACACAATATTTACCACTCACCCATCGATCTAATGAGCAAGCGCTATACGATCCTATGCATAAACATAATTCTAGTCCAACTATGCTAAACATATAATCAAAGTAAACTAAGAACAATATAATTGAGAACATAATCAAATAGAGCAAAGTCAAGTCGATATAATAGAATAGAATAAAGTACTACTCATAGTATCACGAACAATGATGAATATTACAAGAATGTAGAGGGGAATTACCAAGAACTCCGACAGATCCGGACTCCAAGCTAGGCTTGATTCCCTCTAGATCTATTCCTATGTAGCTATGCTACTAAACTATGGAGCTCTAATTGAGATGGTGGCTCGGCTTCTCTCGAATTCGATGAGAGAATGAACTCTTGAATGAATTAGGGTTTCACCCCCGGGGGCCGGGGGCTCAATATATAGCCCCCTAGGATGAACCACGGCCCTCGGATCAAACCGACCTAAATGGACGATAATTATTCATCCTCAAAGGCGGTGGAGGCGGGATCCGCGAGACTCAACATGATTGGTCAGGGTGGGGAGTCGGCCGACTCCCCTTGGGCGGCCGACCGCGGCCTGCCAGTGGGCCCCGCTTTCGTGTGTTGCCTTCTCGGAGTCTTCTAGATTATACAATTTTACCCGTTCGGTCTTTATCTCTATGTAATCATGACATGTGGGCCTCCTTTGGTTCTCTTTCTCGATAACCCCTGCAGAAATAGACAATCACCAAAACTCGTGGAATTCTATCAGTGTAACCCCTATATCTAACAAGTGAACTCATATTAGTCCTTTCTCTTGCTGCGTTGACGGTATAAAATTGATACTTAACGACCGTCAACAAACTCCCCCAAGCTTACCTTTTGCTCGTCCCTGAGCAAAGATAGACTCAGTGATGGATCAGGAGTTGCTACAATGCTTTCACTCCTCACAAGTACACATGCGTTCAAACAAGAACTCTCCTCCGAATTAGAGTGAACTATTCTGACTCAAAACTCACTCATATTACCTTTCACCATGGGGCTTGTAACCGTCACTTGGGTCTTGAGTAGTTGAAAGATAGAACGGTCAAGTTAAGCGCCATGTTTCTCGTTCTTTGATCAACTATTATCCCGAAGTTTTTGCAAAGTTTTGAAATAAAACTCAGAGTTCCTTGTATGAACCTTTCAAGTCTCTCATTTGTGGTATTTCTGGATCCTCTCTAAGGCATGAGTAGTGTATGCCTTATCTCTTCTCTCAGAATATGTGGTATTTATGGAACTAAGGCATAGTGGAAAGTGCCTTCTCTCTCTCACCCTACTTTCTAATAGGCTTATGTGGAGCTCATAGGTGGGGAGACACTCAAACTCACTTGCATATATTGCACAGTTAAGACATGGATCCAATAGGAACTAAAATAATAATAAAGTCATATGTGCATGTGAATGAGGAAATGGAATGGATGATAAGATGATGATAGGATGACGATGATAAGGAAATGATTATGAGGGGTGATCACTTGGTGAACATCTACTTCTACACTTGCTCCTTCGAGGATAACATGACTCCCTTTATTTGGAAACCTTGAAACTTCTTGAATGGAAGGACTTGGCTACTCTTTCTTTTTCTTTCTTTCTTCTTTTCTCTTCTCTTTTTTTTTCTTACAGAGCAACCAATCCTCTGGAAACGAAACTTTAGCAACGGGGAGTGTATAACTTGAAATGATAATGACTGGAGCTTGTATGTAGGCAAATAGAACGGCGATGATTATTTCTAGATGTTCATTCCCAGGATAGGAGTAGAACCTTTTCTGGATGAAGTGAAATGAATGGTGTATGTATATGTGGATGGGTGGATGGATGGATGCGTACTCCCAGGGTAGGAGCAGCATAGGTGCGTATCTCCAGGGTAGAGACAGCACAATATGTGGTGGATATGGATCTATATGTGGGTGGTACTTCTAGGGACAGAAGTAGCACAGAATGAATGTAACATTTATAAAATGGGTGCATGCTTCTGAGGACAGAAGTAGCATAGATCAATGGATGGAGAGCACATAGTATTGACTTTAACCGCATGACTAATTCCTTATGGGTCCACAAGATAACCACACTCAATGCCTATAAAGACTACACTCAAGCAAAGTGATCTATATAAACAGATGGGTTTTCCTAATCTAGTAAGCATGAATATATGGCCGTGGTAGGAATTTAAACTCTTATCATAAAGGAACTCATCATGCAGGAATTTAATATTTTCACGATAAATTCTCCGAACTCTAGTATCTCGTAGGAACAAGATGGACAGACAGCTCAAAACCTTCCCATATCATACCCGTCAACCACCTAGACTTAGATCAAGTGTTCGCTACCCACAAGTTTCAGGTTCAGAGCAAATCTCAAATCTAAACAAGTTGTGTCCAAAACTCGGGAGAGTACAAGGTTGAAAACTAGGTACTTGAAAGGAATTACGGCAGAAAGCAACTATTCATCATCTCCATATAGAGTTTATTCTAGGGATCACTTTAAAGACAGATTGCAAGAGCTCTCCAAAAGTAGAAACAAAAATAAAGAAATCTTTCTCGGGTTTCTATTGTTATGCATCTTTTTTAGTAGTTTTAACAAAGCATACTTTAACAAGGCATAAATAGATAAGTTGGAAACACTTAGCTTATTACACGGGGATGCCCTCCCCCAAGCCGGATGCCGACATAGTCTCGCGATGTTGCCGACGTGCAATGAAGACGTTCTAGTCCTCCAGAGTGTCGTAGATGGTTGCTTTGTTGGAGACAGCGTTCAAGTGTCGCGGCAAAGCACTCCGATAGGGACTGGATGTCCTTCGCCCGTTAGCTCTTCTTGATCCTTGATGTTCTGTGAAGCTCAAATAGACAACAAAGCTTGTAGAACTGATTAAGTGTTAGTGATAAAACCTCTAGGCCTTGGTTGTCTAGAACTTTCTTAACTTAGACTTGTTCTAACAGGATTACAAGAAATATTTTTATCTTTTTATTATTTAAGGAATGCGACGAGAAAAGATAAATATGCCGAGAAATTATTTTTGTGCCACCACGGTGAATGATTATCCACATGGGGCTTAACAATTTTCTCGATGCAAATGCACAACATCTTTATTTTCTTTTCTAATGCGAGATAAAAGAGTAAAGATGCAACTAAGATGTAAGTAGGGAAATAAATATGCTAAGGTAAAATTACAATGCTGAAAAGTAATTGCCGATAAATACCAAGTTACCTCTTGGCACGGCGTTCGGTGGTTTTAAGTCCTCCGAATGACTTGTCATGTTCGCTCATTTTTCAAGGGCGCATTGGTCAGCGTCTCGATGATGTCGCCTCGTGTGTAGGAATTGTTTCTAATTTTGCTTTTACCTTCCATAGCTTCTTTGTTGGAGAGGATGACCTTGAGGAGGAAGCTTCTTGGATCACTTGCTTCTCTTCTGTTGGTAGTACCTCCTCTTCTTCCGCAACATTTTCTTCAGGGTACCGGTCTTTATATCTTGACACTTCTCCCTCATAGTCAGCCCATCCATCTGTAGTGATGTTCTTCTTATTCTGGCGACGGGTACGCTGCCTTCTCCTAGCTCTGTTCTTCTTGGGCTCCTCAGTGATTATATAATTATTGCTGAAGTAGCGGTGTACCTTCTCAGTGGGAAAGTGGAAATGGATCTCTCCTGTCCCAATATAGATGATAGCTTTGGTGGTGTTCAGGAATGGTCTTCCTAGGATGATTGGAGGATCGTAGTCATCTCCCATGTCAATGACTAGGAAGTCTCGTAGGGACATAATGGTCATCTATCCGGATGAGGACATCCTTCACTTCTCCTTCGACGAAACGGAATGTCGATCCGCCATCTCGCACCGTGCATAGGTGGGCTCCAAAGGCATTGTACCATATAGATACTCATAGGTTACCTTGGCCATAATGTTGACGCCCGATCCGGTGTCACGTATAGCTTTATTGAAAGAGCTTCGTTGATGGAGCATTGAATGGTTGGGACACACAGGGGTCATCCTTCTTGATCGACGTGGGGACCCGAGTAAGTGGTCATGCTCCTCGTGGACTGCAGGTGACCATCCTCACCGTCTCCGTCTTCTTGGTCTTCTTATCTTTGTTCTTGCTCTTCTTAGCTGGATTCTTCTTCTTCTCACTTTGTTCGTTGATGAGGGTGTCTTTGAACTGGGCAGACTGCTCTTGAAGAAGAAGGTTTCTCTCTTGCCCTTGATGTTGAAGATGATCTTGGCGGTGTTGGCATACATGATGGCTCCGGCGGTGTTCAAGAATGGTCGTCCCAAAATGACAGGGGGACCTTTCATCACCGCCGTATCCACTACCACGAAGTCTCCATTGGAACATACGAGTTGCCTACTCGTACACATATATCTTCTAGTACTCTCAAAGGGACACGGAGTGACCGATCTCGCAAGCCGTAAGCACATAGTTGTGTATGTTAAGGGGCATCTCGAATAGCTTCTCGTATATCACTCTTGGCATGATGTTGATGCTTGCACCGAAGTCACAGATTGCCTCATTAAAGTTAGTACTTCCAATGGAGATCGGAATGACCGGTCTCCCGGATCGCCCTTCTTGATTGGCGAGTTGAGTCTATCCATGACCCCTTCGATGGATCACTCGGCTATCTTCTACATTGAATATATCAACAAGATTTGCGGTCTCGAGCTCTTCGGGTTGTCCCGCGCTTTACCTTGGCCGGTGGAGGGAGCAAGGTTAACAAGCCGTTGTACCCGCGACTCAAGTATCTTGTTGAAGCCGAGCGACTCTTGATGGCATTGGAAAAGCCATCCATTCTGTTGCCGAGTGTCTCTAGGACCTTGTCATTTGATGTCGCTTCTTGGACAGATTGTCCATCATCTTGCCTTGATTCAAGACTAACTCTCTTAAAGGCGGCCGGTTGTAATTATTGTAGGAGGAGTTGTTACCTTGATAGTTGCCTCGAATAATTGCCCGAGTAGTTAGGCCTCGCGTTGATTCCAACCTTGATTCTCCGAGGACGATAGTAATTATTATTGTTGTTGTTGTTGAGGTAGTTCACGTCCTCCTTCGGCTACGGGCGCTTAGCACCTGTGTGCCTAGTCTCTCCACACTCTTCACATGTCATGCGAGCATCATGTATATGCATGACTTCTTTCTTCTCGGGGCTCTCTCATCGAGCCTCTTCATTAGCGAGATCCATTTTGGCGACACGCATGTCTACCTCCTTCAAACCGGGTGCATTCCTCCACCTCTCTTGCGGGTCTCGAGTTCTTTCTTCACTCCAACTTTGGTTGGATGCCATCTTCTCCACAAGAGCCGTGGCCCGAGGAATGGTGAGTGATAAGAATGCACCTCCAAAGACCAAAGCATCCATCGTCTCACGTGTGCTTTTGTTCTTGAGCCCATGGTAGAATGCCCGCATAAGCGCCAATTCTCCATGCCATGATGAGGACACTCGAGGATGTAATCTTGAAAGCGCTCCCAAGCTTCGGGACAAGCCTCTCATCATGATGTTGCTTTGAAAGCTTGATATCTTCCCACGAAGAGCATTTGTCTTGCCCATGGGGAAGAACTTCGCCAAGAAATTGGTGGAACATAGTGCCCACGTAGTATTCTTCTCCTTATTGGCGTAGAACCACCGCTTCGCTCTCCCCAAGAGTGAGAATGGGAAGAGGCGAAGTAGTATAGCATCTCTCGGGGACATCCTTGATAGTGAATGTGCTACAAATCTCCAGAAATGTTGGAGATGAGCACTAGCATCTTCATGGGCCTTCCCACGTAACCGGCTTGATTGCACCATGTTGATCGGCGCGGCTTGAGCTCAAAAGCTCCTTCGATGTCCGCACCTGGTCCAAGACGAGAATGTTGTCCGTAGTGGGAGCTGAGAACTCGCGGAGTGACTTGTTTGCCATGGCTTCAAACGCTGGTGTCAAGTCTCGAATGAAAGGTTGACTTTCTGCTTCTGACAAACTTCCAAGTTGAGTTGATGATGATGATTGATTGGTCTTCTTCAACTTGCTTCTGGCCTTCCTGAATAAAGCTTCTGGATTGTCAATATAATTATCAGGAAGAGTTGTTTTGATTACCCTGCATAAGATACACAAGTAGACAAAACAAGGGTAATCCTAGAGAAGGGTTAGTATGACAAAGGCAACTCAATCACATTATCTAGTGCGGTCTGCTCATTATCCATTGGCTTTCAACCTTCCCCGGCAACGGCGCCAAAAATGCTTGTTGATGTCTATTAAGTGCAACTGAAATAAAGATGGTTCCGCAAGCGCCTTACGTAATATATCATCGTAGCATTTTAACCGGGAGTAATCCAGGTATCGTTATTTATAATTTTACCACCGGGAAGGGAATGCACTAGATAATGAGTGATGAGCAATGCACATGCGATAATGGAGAGCTTAACCTTGTCCGTATCGATCATCTCATACGGGGTAAGTGTCACATAAAATATAAGAATGAATGATAAATGACATAAAATAAATGAGAGCATTTAGCCACATAAAATAATAGTAATAAGCCATCTCAACTTAGCACTCTAAGCTTATAACACTAGCATGGACTAGGACGATCTAGGGTATAATCATATGTTATTCTAACTATAAAGTCAAAGCATACAATGATTAGTGCAAGAACATCTAGCAATCATGGCGGGAAAAGGTTACATCTATGCATAGTGATATTACCGAGAGAAGACAAGAGACATAGCAATGACTTCAATGTAATAGGTTTGTTCGCTAGACCTATACTCGGGAGAAGGGCTACAAAGGACTCAACAGACCGTCACTCCCGCTATCTACCTCACGATCCGGAATATAGGGTGCAATCGCAGATAAATACGGTCTAGGCACCATGCCTACACAATATTTACCACTCACCCATCGATCTAATGAGCAAGCGCTATACGATCCTATGCATAAACATAATTCTAGTCCAACTATGCTAAACATATAATCAAAGTAAACTAAGAACAATATAATTGAGAACATAATCAAATAGAGCAAAGTCAAGTCTCGATATAATAGAATAGAATAAAGTACTACTCATAGTATCACGAACAATGATGAATATTACAAGAATGTAGAGGGAATTACCAAGAACTCCGACAGATCCGGACTCCAAGCTAGGCTTGATTCCCTCTAGATCTATTCCTATGTAGCTATGCTACTAAACTATGGAGCTCTAATTGAGATGGTGGCTCAAGGCTTCTCTCGAATTCGATGAGAGAATGAACTCTTGAATGAATTAGGGTTTCACCCGGGGGCCGGGGCTCAATATATAGCCCCCTAGGATGAACCACAGCCCTCGGATCAAACCGACCTAAATGGACGATAATTATTCATCCTCAAAGGCGGTGGAGGCGGGATCCGCGAGACTCAACATGATTGGTGGGGTGGGGAGTCGGCCGACTCCCCCTTGGGCGGCCGACGCCGCTTGCCCGCGTGGGCCCCCGCTTTCGTGTTGCCTTACGGAGTCTTCTAGATTATACAATTTTACCCGTTCGGTCTTTATCTCTATGTAATCATGACATGTGGGCCTCCTTTGGTTCTCTTTACGATAACCCCCGCGAAATAGACAATCACCAAAACTCGTGGAATTACGTCAGTGTAACCCCTATATCTAACAAGTGAACTCATATTAGTCCTTTCTCTTGCTGCGTTGACGGTATAAAATTGATACTTAACGACCGTCAACACCATCACAAGTTGTTTAATCCATCCTATCACACTTGGATCAAAATTTCTAGCTTTAAGTAAATCAAACAAAAAAGACCAACTGACCCGGTCATAAGTCTTTTCGTAATCCAACTTGAGGACCACTCCTGGTGTCTCAGAGTTGTGAATGCTATGCACCAATTCATGGGCTACTACCACACTTTCTAAAATGAACCTACCCTTAATAAAAGCAGATTGGGTGGGTAGAACAATTCTCTGAACTATTGAGGTGAGCCTAAGGGTAATAATTTTAGAGAAAAATTTGAAACTACGGTTTAACAAGCCGATAGGTCTCGAACCGCTTCATATTAGTTGCTTCACCAACTTTTGGGATCGAGTTACAAGAGCAAAATTTAGTCTAGATAGATCTAACACTCCTTTGTGAAAATCATCAAATAAATCAACCAAGTCCTTCTTAACAACATCCCAAAACTTCTGATAAAAGAGAAAGGGTAACCCATCGGGCCCAGGGGACCCATCAGCAAAGCAACTAAAGACTGCTGATTTAATTTCTTTCTCACTAAAAGGAGCCATTAACATTTGATTTTCCTCCCAAGTAACCTTATCCTCCTCATCCCAAAAGTTGGCATCTAGCTTAACCCTAGAATCTGGTTCTTTTGCAAACATGCTTATAAAAGTTGACGACTACTTCCATCTTTCTTTTTTGATCATACACTAATCCTGTTGGGCTTTCTAAATAATCCACTTTTTTCCTTCTACTTCTCTCATTTGCAATAGCTTGGAAATAGGCGGTGTTTGTCTCCCTCTTTAATATTCCTATCTCTAGATCTTTGTTTGACTTTAATCTCCTCTAACACCAAAGTTTCTCTAACTTCGCTTCTCAATCCTCCTAAGGTCCTCCACCTCTCTATCAGACAACTCCCTAGTCTCAGCCAAGGTTTCCAATTCACTAAAAATTTGTGTTAACTCACTCTTAGTCTTATTTTGAGCTGCTATCTCATTAGCAACCCACCCTTTCAGCATTCTTCTTAGGGTTCTCACTCTAAACTGCCACTTCTCTATATTGCTAACATTGCCACAAGGGATACTCCAAGCTTTCTCTACCATTTCCTTAAAAGAATCTTTTTCCATCCACCATTTTTCAAATCTAAACTTCTTTTTACCAAAGCTTACATTAGTCCCAGCATCTAAGAGCAGAGGATTGTGGTCACTAGGCCATCTGTCCAATGCTTTAACACCTGCTAAAGGATAGTGAGCCTCCCAAGTCAGTGGAAACAAAAATCCTATCTATTTTAGACATAATAGGGGATCTTGCTTATTTGTCCAGGTATACCTCTTGTTGCTTGGATTCAACTCAATCAAGCCCCATTTATCTATCCACTTATTAAACTCATCTGCCCACTTATGACAAATAACCCCATTATTTTTCTCAGAAGTGTACCTAACCAAATTAAAATATCCACCTAGCAGGATTGGACCATCCCATTTGCTCATAACTAATTCCAATTCATCTATGAAACTCTGTTTATACTCCTCATAAGCAGTACCATAGATAACTATTAACTTCCAAGAGAAACCACTTTTTTTGCAGGTAAGCATAACAGATACAGAGAATTTTAAAGACTCTACCACTGTCATTGAAAAAACATCCTCATTGACACCTACCAGGATTCCTCCCGCCGTACCATTTGCCTCTAAATGGTGCCATTTAAAAGGCACATTCCAAGCTAAATTCTTAAGCAAACCATCGAGAAACTCCCTTTCTTTGTTTCCATTATACCAACAAAATCAACATGATGATCCCTTAGTCCGCTAGTCGAACAGGGATTCTATCTGATTTCACTAAACCCCTAATATTCCAAAAAGGCCTATCATTTTCTAACTTTCTTGTTTTTCTTCCTAGGACCTACTTTGGACCAGCCCTGAACCTCATCAAGACTGGTGCTGTCAAGATTTCCATCTTGACCAGCTCTAGCAGGGCTAGCAAAAGAAGAACTACAGCTAGGGTCTATACTAGAATTACCAGCAACATTAGAACCAATACCACTAAAGGGGGCACTTACACACTCTTTACCCTTACTTGAATGGCAACCATCTACCTTACAGTTCACCGCTCCAGCAGTCATCCTACTGCTATCAAGGTCTATCATACTACTAAGAGTACTTGGATTTCCATCCACTACAGAGATACCAATATCATTTGCAATGGAAAGTAAATGTGCAGAAGTAATTGAAGAGTGTTTAGAGTTCATACCAGTCTGATCATCCAAATTCCACTTTCTTTTGGATTCCATAGCTTTAGTTAGCACTGCCTTATCTCTATCCAGATTCCTCAGACTCCTTCTCATCTGAATACCAGGCCCCCATTGCTGTTGAACTGCCTTGCTTCCTTTCTTCTTGTTTCCCAGCTTTCCACCAGCTTTATCCCCCCAGAACCTTCTTCTAGCAGCATGCTATCTTTCAGTTCTTTTCCTCTGACCAAATCAGACTTGGTAGCTTTTTCTTCTATTTTATCCTCTGAATCCCCATTAACACCTCTGATATCTTCCATGCTCTCACTGAGACTGATATCACCTGTTTTCTAAGACAGATCAAAGATCCATTCATCTGGTAGCCCAAGAGATTCATTATCTTCCTGTTGTTCTGTCCAGTCATCATCTTGAGTTTCATCATCAAAACCTTCCTCTCCAACCAGATCCATATCTCTTAGCAAATCGAAACAGGTTTGGAGTTTTTATCGATCATCTAGCTTTGAATGCGGGAAAATCAGCACCCTATTCACTGTTCCACCTCCCCCCTGATTGTTGTTTCCATTCTGAGGAACATTTGATGAAACCCCATCCTCTCCACTCCCTGTAGCACTGCCCCCTTGCTTTTCCCCATCATTGTCTCCTTGCCTCTCAGACTCAGAATATTCTTTCTCCCTAGGTTCCTTATCCTTTTTCCTTTTATCATTCCCTCCCCCATCAGAAGCTCCAGACCCCTCATCATCTTGAGCAAACCCTTTTGTGTCAAAGAGAATCACCGGAAGTCCTCCTTGAACACATAGACTCTTTCTTTTGGAATCCTAGAAGGATTTTTACAGAGGATCTTCACCCTGACAGAGCTGAAAAAGGTGTTGAAAAGAAGCCGCCAATCCACACCACCATCTTGCCCGACTGAGGCAATTTGGTTCAATGTCTTCCAATCTACCCATTCTCGGGGGTATGCCCATGATATTCACCCAAACCTCTGTCAATTTCCCAATTGGTTCTATGTCCCCATTCCACACGGTCAGTGCTGCCAACACCCCAGGCTTATCTTGAGCAAAACATGACTGCCTACCAATAACAATCTTCTCAACTTTAGTGTCAGGGGGAAACCTAATGATGTAGCTGTAATCATCAGGCTTCTTAAACTGCCGATCCCAATCCTTGTCAAACAACCTTCTCAGATTTCCAACCACCCCTTTGTCATCAATCTCTCCCTGTTCTATACTTAGCAGTCCAAAGTTATCCATTCCCACCCAGTGATTAAATCTCTCCCCTTCATCCTCCACATCTATGTAGTGAAAGCCTAAACCTCTATTTGCACCCCAAAGAACTGAGCATTCATAGCTGGCTTCTTCCACTGAGGACAGACTTCTACTAGGTGATCAGTACTTCTACAGATGAAGCATACCTTGGGGCTGGCACATGTAGAGCTTAGGTGACCAAGTCGGCCACAGTTGAAGCACATCGCCTGAAGATTACTCTGTCCTGAACCACTTCCCTCTGCAACAGCTTGAACCGGAGGAGCCCCTGGATTCACCGCTTGTGTAGCACCAGCATTTGGTTGAGCTTGCTTCTGATCTTGAATCCCCCCTGCCACTTGATTAGTTCTTGGCGCTGCTTGATTTCTCCCTCGCCCCCGACCTTGGTTTCCCCCTCCTCTCGGCCTCTGATTGAAGCCCGGACCAGGATATGGGGGTGGCTGGTGTGGAGGAGGTGGGAAGTACCCAAAGCCTTGTGGCGGCGGGCCGTACGGCTGCGGCGGCCCGTAGAAGGGTTGCGGCGGTGGTTGGTGCCAGCCCCCATCCCACCTCTCCCATTCTTCTTCCTCGCGTGACCTTGGACCCCTTCCGCGACCCCGATTCGCCATCGCCCCCTTCACAGCTTGCACGTAGGTCTTCCTCTTCTCCTCTCTCCAGAATAGAGAAGCGAAATCAATCCTGGGAGGAGTTCCACTCCATGGCTCCTCACCAACTGGGTTGCAAACTCCCCCCGTGATTTGGTCTCTCCTCTCCCTGGTCCCGCCTGATCCAGATCTGAGAACCCTTCTCTCCAGGAACCCTAGTTCGGGGATTTGGAGATGAGTTGGGGATATACCAGATCTGCCCCCAGAACTCGTGGAGCTCGTCCTCGCCCCACACCTCGCTGTAGGATTCAGGTTTGGGTCGAGGCTTAGATCGGAGTTGGGTCCACCATGGATGCACCTCGTCCACCTGTCCCTCTCCTCGACTGCCACGTCTCTCCGCGCCTGGTTCTCTGAAGCTGCCAGCCAGGGCCCGCCGGAGGCGGCCCTGCTGGGAACGTGACGGCGCACCAAAATCTCGTACCGGAGAGTCTGGTGCCCGCCTCCTCGGCGGCGTGGGGTTGCCGCCCCAGGTCGCCCCCGAGTCGCCTCCCGTGTCGTCTCTCATCTCGGCCATCATTCTACACTTCTATCCCAATGGTCTTCTTCAAAGCAATTGTTGCCATTGCTAATAGCATGGCAGTAACCACTAGCTATGATGTATGTCATCAACTTATTATATGTGTTTGGACAAATTGCACCAGTCCACCTTTCAGCCTTGGCCCTATTCTCTTGGGTCCTGACCATAACTTGGCGCCTTATACCTTTTAGCATACTTATGATTGGAAGGAATCTTGCTTTCAAGATCCAATAGTTAAAGCACTCACACATGTTATTGTCCATAGAGTCACAGAATGAACCAATTTTGAACCAAGCTCTACTCTAGTGCTCAGGATCAGTTCTCATAATAGCATCAGCCCCCTGAGGTGTCTCTGTCCTAAGCTTGTTCAAGTTGTAGTTGAACAAATTCATTGATGAGGCCTTTGCACACCTCCAGAAAAGCTTCTGATACTTCTTGTTGGCGAACTTTTTCCTCCAGTTGGCATAGATGTGCCTAGCACACATCCTATGCTCTACTTTTGGTGTCCACTTGTTTACAGCATTGATGAGGCCCTTCTGTTGATCAGATATGAACACCCAGCCATCACCATCCCCAAATTTCAGATCTGTGCTTAGTAACATGAAAAAATCCTGACTCTTTTGTTTCCCTCTCTACAACTGCCCAAGTTGTTGGGTACATTTGGTTGTTGGCATCTCTACCTAGTGCACAAAGCAATTCCCCATTGGTCAATCCCTTGAAAAAACAACCATCAAGTCCAATAACCTTTCTGCATCCAGCAAGGAAACCCTTCTTACAAACATCAAAGCAGACATAAAACCTCATGAATGTTGGTTCTGGCTCATTAGTGTCAAGCTTTACTACAACAGTACTCCCAGGATTGCTTTTGAGCGGTTCAAACTGATAGTCAAATACCATAGCATACTCCTCCTTGGTTGCATCATACATGAAACATCCTCAATTTTCCACGAAGGGAAATCCACATAATGATATACAACAGTCGATAATCAATTCTATACATTGAAATCTAAAGCTAAAGAGTACAACTAGAAGGGTTTACATTACTTATTACAACGCCACAAGGTGGAATCAAAGGATCTCTAACATCTAGAACAGCTTGAGAAGGTGGAAACGAATTGCGGAAGCAGCTTCAAACTCCAACTTGAGCGCAGGCACGAGACCATCTAATCTATTCAACATCTCTGAGAAGCAGAAAAACTGCACACCGCCAGATGTGTGCAGGCCATGGCCAGCACCGATGAGCTTTAGTGGAAAAGAGAAAATAAAGGGATCTGGCGATCCTATAGGTTGGCTGTGGTATGTATCCTTAGCGCTTGCGAAGTAGCAACAAGTAGTAGTAATAATAATAGTCAAGTTTTACTCATTCCCATTCCCACACACACACATCCCATCCATCCCAATCCACCACCACATCTCCATCACCACATCACATCTCACACTCAAGTCGACAGACCAACTCCCTCTCGGTCTGTCTCAACGGCCCATAGCTGACAACCCAAGGCGCTCACGGCCGGAATCATCTCTCGGGGAAGGTAGAACACTCCTCTCTCTACTCGACAGAAACATAGGTCACGGAATGGCCATAACCGAGGCCGCGGTATGCGCATAGATCGATCAACTCTGCAGAGTGTGTACACCTGTACTCACCAGATCACCATCATCGGCATGTGCACTGCCTAGGCGATGCCGGACGACCTTCTAACCTGGATAATACCATCCTACCACCCAGCCCTAGAAAGTTACAGCTTACTAGACACACTGGACTGGGATCAACAGCACCGGGCCCTCATTCCCAAACCATTGACCTATTTACTCAAAAAGGGATCAGTTTTTCTGTGACCAACATCACAAGAAGATTCTTTTCAAGCCCTTAAATTGGCACTTACTACTGGCCCGGTACTCGTCGAAGAGAAAGAGGAGTTGCATGACCTAGAGAAGTGGTCAGGGCCTGTACTATGATCTGAGGAGTAACGGAGGAGCCTCGCCGTGGAAGGGAGGAGTAGCATTGCGACCTGGCCTAGGAGGCGAAGAACCATGCCCCTATCCAAGGGATCTCGCCACCCGGGAGAGGAGAGAGTTGTTACGTGGCCGGGATATATATGGCCCTTGGGAATGCCGAGTGAGAGGGAGATTTGCGAGGCCCTTAAATTTGAGGGTCCTAGTAAGGACTGTGTTAGACCTTGTTTTTTTGCTACATGCCATTAAATTTAGTTTCGAGAGCTCAAATTATTGGGGCATACTGGAATTGCTCTTAGGATCAACATTCAATATCTTTTACTCCTAATTTTAACTCAGTATGACAGCAATAGTTATGTATAACCACACATCTTCCTACTAATTATATCCATCCAACCTGCAAGTGCTCGAAGATTATTTTTATGTTCGCAGAGGGGTTTTCGTTTGCTCTATTATACTTTATTCCGATTATTATTCCATCGTACCATGGTCCCAGTTCCGAACAAAATCTCGTGAAAATTGAATTCCATGATGTTGCAAATGATGACATACGACAACTAGGTATAGCTTTGTCGTACTGGTTCGTCTGCTTCTGCCGACAGTGCTGCCAGTGCACTTAGTCAGTTGCTAAAAAAATTAAAGCATCTAAGTGCAGTGTATTATGTACAGTAAAAGAACTTTACATTATAAATGAAACTTTTTTGAACATGAAGGATATATACTAAAGCCGATATGTTACCGCTGGTGTCCTTAGAGCATCTCCAACAGTTATGCAAACTGGATTTGCATTCTTGTTTTTGCCAAAATATCAAGTTTTGCATTTTGAGAAACTTTGCAAATTCTAGGGGAGGCTTGGCATATATGCAAAGGCCGGGGCGACTTGGCAAACGCAATCTCGCGCGACTCCCGCGCCCGTAGGACTGCTCCCGCGCGATTTCCAGAAGGGGCAGCCGCACGAAAAAGAAAGTCGCGCGCGTGCGTTGACGGAAAAAAAATCCGCGCCAAATCAACGATGGGTCCACACTTTTCCTAAATGCAAAGCCAAGTTTGCATAGCTGTTGGAGATGCCTCCTTTTTTTCCTCCCCATTTGGCTTTTAGAATTGGCAAACTACAACAAATGTATAGCCAAGTTTGCATAACTGTTGGAGATGCTCACTGATGGGTGGTCGGGTCTCATAACATTCTGTTTAGCGATTGAACAGTTTAACTTAGACGGTCTAATTAAGCAGTATTTGTTTTATTAATTTGCATATAGAAACATAACAGTTATAGATAGGACAACTGATATAGATCGTAGATGGACCGGCCGGGGTTGGGTAGGGACCGTCCCCTACGTTTGTCCTATTTGGGAGACTTTGGGCTTTGGCAGAGCCCACGACACTACAACGCCTCCGTTCCAACCCTTCTATCCCACAAGAAGCACATGCATCATATGCATTCATGCATGCTTGGACATTGTAGAACGTCTCTCCGTTCCAACCCTTCTCTCTCTCTCTAGTTTCAAAAAAAAAAAAAAAAAAGAACGTCTCTCTAGCGTGAGTTGCACACGAGCTATGTGCATGCCGTGCCGATCGAGTAATCTGACACCGGGTCCACTTTTTCTACCTCCAAGAGAGAAAGTGATTAATATTGATGCTGATGACTTTACCTTAATTTAATTAGTAATCTGGTCACAGCTCATTAACGACCTTAGGTAGTCAATATTAATTTATAATATTACAAATTAGAGGCCCTATTAGAATATCGTCAATATTCATGAGGCAAGCTAGAAAAACGATAATTTTCTGATTTTTTCACAAAATCTAATCGGAAGTCCTAATATATAGAGCCACGAGAAGCTCTAGGCCGGAAAAAAAATATTATATTCTTCAGTCTAGAGAGCTAACAAACGTGAAGGAGGACGAGATGACAGTAACTCAACTTTATTCGTATCAATTAGAAAGTAAAAGTTTATTTGTTACAACGACACATTAGAGCTAAATAGGGATAGTAAATGGTTCGGCCAACAACAACGAGTGGATGGTGTCCTTTAAGTTGTGGCATTTTGTGAAGTTTCCCCTGGTTGTACATGAATTCCATTGTCTTTGTCATGCCGAACATCCGCTCCAGTATCTGCTTCAGAGTTTCAGAGTTGCAGAACAGAGGAGGGGATTGAGCGGGGAGAGGATGCTGAATGTGAGAAAAAAGATGAAATTCTACCTAAGTTTTCAGACCCTCGGTTCAATCACTCCTGGAAGCCCAGTAAGCCGACTGGTCCAGGCCCGGGTTGGTACTGGATCCCCAAAGGGAGATACTCATTGGACATTTGCTACCCGGCCCAGTACTGGGAGGTACAGAGGTATGGCTACTTGGCTAAAAAACTGAGACCTACCCGACCACCGCCGCCGATGACAGAATCTTTCGCTAGGGTAGCCAAGAACATGGCGGCGCAAAGGGAACCGCCGCGGGTGCCGCAGGGTGGGCGTCGTGAAATCCCAAGGCCTCCTGGAAAGCGCCGTCAAGAGGACTGGTTTGACAAGGATGACCTGCTGGGTGAAGAGTACCAGGAGGATCAAGACCTGAGGCAGCAGATCCAGAGAGGCCCGAGGATGCAAGGGGAGGGGGAGAGAATGGGATACAAGGGGAGGAGAGTAGATGGAGGGCAGAATCTGCATCAGGGGTTTGAGCAGAGGCAAGCAACTACTCGTCAAGGTGGGTGGAATCAAGGGGATAGATCAGGATGGAACAATGATAGAAGACAGTTCCAAGGTAATGACAGAGATCAGACCAGAGCTCGTTTTGCTGAGGGGAAAAAACCAAATCCAATGGCAGAGGTTAGGTGCTTCAGGTGCTTGGAGTATGGGCATCACCAAGCAGATTGTCTTGGGGGAGCCGGTTTGCTACAAGTGCCATGCCAAGGGACATATGGCTGCGAGTGCAAATCTGCGGGGAAAAACTCAAGATGTTTGGATTTGGGGTGCCGAGCGGGGCTTCTATTCTTTGGATTTTCCCCGAGGAATCAATCAACACTACCCCGAATACTTGGAATCCCGACCGTATCCGGGGGAAATTGTGGAGGATCGGGTGAATAAAGAGCTGCGATTCTTGGTGAAGGAGGGATGGGATTTTCAGGTCGGGAAGTTGGACAGAGCTTTCATTGTGGTTTTCCCCGACATGTTTTCACTTTGGATACATTTGATAGGCTCTCGACTTCAATTTACCTCGAACAACTTGAAAGGGAATCTCACCAAATCAATCTTGGATCCTAAGACCTCTTCGGTTTGCAAACGGTGGTTAAGAATACATGATGTCCCGGCTATTGCTAGAGGAGAGGAAACTATTAAGGAAATTGCTGCTCTAGTGGCTGAACCCCTTGTGGTGGATGAGCTAAGTTTGGTGAGAGGCGAGCCGGTGAGAGTTAAAGTGAGGTGCAGGAACCCAACTGCCATCAATTGTGAGCTAGAGTTCTTTCTGAATGGTATTGGCACTTTCTTCAGATTTGAGGTGGAACAATCAGGCCGAGGGGGAAAGGCACCACCTCCTCCTGGTCCCAAGCATGGTCCTGGGAAGAAAGATGATAAAGATTCCTACAAAGGAGGAGACCGAACGAGGTTCTACAAAGGTGAAGGCGTAAACAAGGAAAGGGTAAATTTGATAGAATGGAGAGCATGGATAGAGATGGAGATGCTTACAATGATGATCGCATGGAAGAATCAATTGAGAGAATTGAGGTGGAATCTCCAAAGGAGCGAGACAACATCTAAGTGGGCTGTTAATGTGGTGAGCTCCGAGTCAAGTCATGAATGGTGAGGTTAATACGGTAAAGCCATTGCCATAACAAAGAGGGGGATGGAGATGGAGTGATCAATAGTCAAGTGATGATGGCGAATCTTGAAATGGTGCCCAATGATAACCAAATTCTAGTTTACGGTAATGAGGGAGATTATCTAATGGATAAATCCGAGGTGGCCTAACTTGGTACTACAAGCGCCACCGAGGTTGGTGGGGAGGATACGGGTGAAGGTCTTACTCGGGAGGAATCGGTGATGAGGGGAGCTGGTCGAAAAACTCCAACATATACAACTGCTTGAGGATATCTTGGACAATCTATCTACGCGGACTTGACTTCGAAGGGGAAGTGGAGGATCCCGGGTGGGAATCTCCTAAATCCAAGAGGTCCAAGTCAAAGAAGAAGAGAAAGGTGGTGGTGGCCACAAGAACTAGTCTAAGGGTACCTAGAGATGGGGTGTCTATTCTGGACAAGGCTACTAAAAGAGCTATGGCAAAGGATGCCATGACAGGTACTGAATCTGCCAATCCTTTTATGGTTTTGAATAATATTCCTGCTGATGTTTTACAATCTGTAATGAGTGATTTGAATATTGATTCTGAAGATTGGGGGGATCAAATTGATGTGTTTGTGGTAGAGGAACAGGCTAGAGCTGCTATTGCTGAAGCTAACTTTAGAAGTTTCATGGAGAAACAAAAAAGTAAAGATGTTCCTGATGTGAATGAGTTGATTAGTGAGTTAGCCATGGAGGCTGTCACTAATACTCAGAGATTAAACATGGAAACTGTACCCCAGGGGGGGATGTTAATTTCTAGTAGTTCCAAAAAATGAAGATCCTATTTTGGAATGTGAGAGGGTTGGGGAAAAGAAATAGGAGAAATTTAGTTAGGAATCATGTGATGCAAGAAAACATTGATATTTTAGCTGTACAGAAACCATTAAACAATCTTTTACGAGGGGGAATTAAAAGATATTGGTGGTAACGAGACCTCTCTTGGAGATGGTCTCCGGCAAGAGGACACTCGGTGGTTTGCTTGTGGGAGTAAATAATGATTTGCTAGATATAGAAGATGAATGGGATGCCATTTATTTCTTAGGTATACTGATTAGACACAAGAGTTCTAATTTTAGATTTTGGATAGTGAACATTTATGGCCCTGTTGATCATGACTATTCGAGGAGTTTATTGGGGAGTTATCCAATTTACGTGCTACTCGGTGTTTACCTTTACTTTTGGGTGGTGACTTTAATCGATTAGGGCGGATAATGAGAGGAATAGGGGCGGGGAGACCCTAAACTAATGAACCTTTTCAATGCTTTCATTGGAGAATATCATCTTAGGGAACTGCATACTAGTGGAGTGAAATTCACTTGGTCAAACAAACAAGAGGACCCTCTCTGGTAAAATTAGATAGAATGTTAGTAAGTACAGACTGGGAAATGCTGATGATACAGTGATAATGATTGATGGTTCTAATGAATCTGTGAGGAACCTGAAGCTTATCCTTTACTGCTTTGAATGGCTCTCTGGGCTTAAAATTAATTTTCATAAGAGTGAAGTATATGCTTTTGGTTTTGAGGAGGTTGAGAAAATGAGGATTGCTAATATGCTAAATTGTGTTGTGGGTGATCTCCCTATTAAGTATCTCGGGCATTCCCGTTAGTGATAAACATTTGAACATGGGGGCTTTTGCTTTCTTGGGGAACAAAATGATTAAAAGGTTAGACCCTTGGAAAGGGAAGCATATGTCTTCGGGTGGGAGACAAATTTTAACTAACTCTTGTCTAAGCAGCATTCCACTGTATTGTATGGGCTTCTATAACTTGCAGGATGGTGTGCATGCTAGAATGGAGGGGATTAGAGCCAAATTCCTTTGGCAAGGGGCCAATGATAAGTTTAAATACCACATGGCAAAATTTGATATGGTCGTAGACCCAAAGACCGGGGGGGTTGGGGGTCATTAACACAAGGGTAATGAATGATTCTTTGCTAGTTAAGTGGATTTGGAAGATTTATGAAGAGCCAAATGCTCTCTCGGTTTAAAATTGTAAAAGCTAAGTACATGAGAAATAGAAATTTTTTTGGCTCTAAAGTCAAGGGGACATCTCAATTTTGGCAAGGGCTCCATAAGGTGAAACATTTATTCCGAGTGGGGTGCAATGTTCAAGATTGGGGATGGCCGGTTATGTAGATTTTGGGAGGACTGTTGGATTTTACAAATTCCTTTAAGACTAGCTTTCCCTAATCTGTTTAAAATGGCTGCTGATCCTCGGTGTTTAGTGGCTGATTGCTTTGGGATGGAGAGGATTGGGACTGTGATTTCAGGAGAGCTTTGTCTAATCAGGATTTCGTAGAATGGGTAGAACTAACTCATTTATTACAGGAGGTATCTCTAGGACCTGATAAAGACACCATCATGTGGGGTTTGGAAAAATCCTGGAAATTTTCCACCAAATCCCTTTACGGTTTATAACTAATAGAGGGGTGGCTAGTAGAACTGCTGGCATCATTTGGAAATGTAGATTACCTTTGAAAATTAAGTTTTTCCTTTGGCAGGTTTTCAACAATAAACTGCAAGTGGGGGAAGTTTGAAAAAAAGAGGTTGGAAGGGTGATGAAAAATGTTGTCTTTGTGGGTGTCTAGAAACAGTAAATCATATTCTTTTTGATTGCCACTTAGCAAAGTTTATTTGGGGGATGATCAGAGAGGTTTGGAATATTAGTAGGACTCCCAGAAACTTATCAGATTTTAGCCTAATGTGGCTTCAAGGCAAGGGGCCTGTGAAGCACAGTCGATGATGTTTATCTTTGGGTGTTTCTGCTGGGCTTTATGGAATTGTCGTAATAAAATGGCAATTGAAAAACAGTTTCCTAAAGCTCCAGCTGATGTCATTTATGCTGCTGTTTCTTATGTCCAGAAATGGTCACTACTTCTTAAAGAGAAGGACAGAGAACAAGCTGGGAATATGATGAAGCAGGTGGTGGAATGGATCAGACACTTCAAATCAAAGCCGCTGACTTCGACAGACGTGGTGGAATGGTGATGGCGTCTTACAACTGCTAGATGGAGTCCAGAGACGAATTTTTGATTTTGTTGCTTCTTCATCTGCATTGTAATAGAACGCCTTTACTTTGATTTTGTGGCTACGGCCAGAACTGGTGATTGTAAGCTGGTATCCCCAGCATAACATTTGTGCTTTCTTAAAAGCAGAGGAAACTCCTTTTAAAAAAAAATGCCTGGATAGAAATTCCTGCTGCTGGTGCAGTAAGCCAGAGTGGACTATGCACAAGAACTGTCATGGAAAATAGGATGTTTCAATACAGACGATTAATAAAGCAGAGCCATAGTCAATTAATTTAAGCAACAGCGAGTAGAGATTATCATTTAACTTTCAGTGATGGTGTTTTCGTGACAACCACGGTGGAAATATGGCATATCCTAGCTAGCCACCATTATAGATGCTTTTTCAGTAGTAATCTGCTTAAGCACCCATAACTATAGAAATCACTACTGCAGACAGTGGCTTTGCCGAGTGTATTTACACTCGGCAAAGAGCCCTTTGCACTCGGCAAAGGCTTTGCCGAGTGTAGCACTCGGCAAAGTCCGCTCAGGCAATTTTTTCTCGGCAAAGCAACTTTGCCGAGTGCCGGCGGCACTCGGCAAAGAAAATCCGGCCGTCACGGCGCCGGCCCTTAGCGGCTATTTTGCCAAGTGCCCGCCGCCAGCACTCGGCAAAATTTTTGTTATATTTTTTTCCGAAAAATAATTTCTTTAGTGCCGCCAACCGGGCACTCGGCAAAGAGGGTTTTTATTTTTTTAAAAAATTACTTTGCCGAGTGCCCCGCCCAGCACTCGGCAAAGAGGGTTTCTATTTTAAAAAAAATTGCTTTGTCGAGTGCCCCGTCCGGGCACTCGGCAAAGAATTTCTGATTTTTTAAAAAAAATACTTTGCCAAGTACCATGGTCAAGGCACTCGGCAAAGAAATTTTATATGTTTTTTAAAACATTCTTTGCCGAGTGCCTTGACCATGGCACTCGGCAAAGACCCCGAGAATTACAATTTTTTTTTATTTTTTACATTCCATTGTAACGAGACAATATATATACATCAATCATCACAGTTATATCACCAACATGCATCATATATCACAAGCACACACATATTTCATAAATCCATCGAAAATCCATCACAAATCCACCAAAGTTCAACATCACAAGTTTATTATTACAAGTTCAACATCACACAGTTCAACATCCCTACTTTGCGGCGGAGACTACAACCGTGGACACTCGGACTGCGATGAAGGATTGACGGGATCAGCCGCCGGTGACACGATAGCGGGATTGTTTGAACCCGCCGTCGGAGGCGGCACAAAAGAGAAGAGATTGCATGTGTTAGACTCAAAATTGAAAATTTCGGCAGCACCCCCTGTAAGGTCCTAGATGGCTAGAGGGGGGTGAATAGCCTATAAAAATTTCTACAAACTCACTAAGCAAACTTCGTTAGAATGACAAACAGCGGAATGCAAGTTTTGCTTAGCCTACAAGGTGTTGCAAGCCTCCTATCCAACAATTCTAGTAAGTGAACACTTAGCACACAATCAATCAACAAGCCGAGATAGCGCTACACAAGTAAGGCTCTCGGTGAACCACAAGCAATTCTAGTAAAGTAAATACACACGAAGGGAAGGAATGATTATACCGCCATGTCGAGACGAGGTTGTCAATCACCAAGAAGATAAACGATCAATCACAATCGGCAACACACAAAGGATGATGAACAATCACCGGGAGACAAAGATGAACACAATGATTTATCCCCGGATGTTCACTTGGGCACCGCCAAGCTACGTCACCCGTTGTGTCGTCCAACACCTAGATGGTCCTTTGGTGTGACCCTCAAGCCACTTGCCCCGCAAGGCACTTCCCCGCAAGGAAACCACAAGGCACCACTCTCAAGTGAGGTACTCAACGACATGCGCAATCCAATAGTTACTCTTCGCGATCCCCGCGAGGTGAGCACAAAACCTCTCACAAATCAACCGGAGGTGGCCAAGAACAATCATCTTATCTTGCCAACGCCTCCAACAACCTCCAAGCCGACTAGGAGCGGTACTCTCCAAGAGTAACAAGAAATCCCCAATCACAAGGATTACCTAGTGCCAACAAATGCAAATCCCCACTACAAGCTTTTCAGTCTAATGCAACGCCGAAGAATTGCAACATAGAAAATTTGGTTGCTAGAGATCATTGTATTGCAACCATTCTAAAAAATGGTAGCGATACATGCCTTTAATACAACGGTTTTCAAGATGTTGCAAAGCTCTGTTGCATTTGGTAGACGATATTGCAATGGTAAAAAATGGTTGTAGTAGAATTGATTTTGGTTGCAATTGTGTGATAGTACTTTACAACTACATTTACGTTAGTTGCATTTGGTTTTGACTATTGCTGCGGTTTTTTTGTGTTGCATAAAATTTGACAAGCGTTGCAAACGCTAGATGCTTAATGCAATGAGGACTCTTGGAGGCGAAGCAAAAGTGGGGGGTCAATTGCAACCTTTTTGGGAGTTGCAATATACTTTGATATGGTTGCAAGTGCTAGATTTTATTACAACGAGATCTCGGGGTCGAAGCGAAAATTGTGTTCAAGTGCAACGCTTAATTTTTGTTGCAATATACTTTGATAATTGCAACGAGAACTAGAAGGCGAGGCTGATTTGGATTGGGCCTTATCACAGGCCATACAAGCAGCCGGGAGTGTGGTGTTCTTCGTATTTATCTATGATTATTATTAATATAATTTATTCTCTATGATTTTATCTAAAAATAACTCGAAATTTATTCCTATGCCGTTTGATATCATCAATGGAGAGTAATTACACAATTGTTTTATCTGTACAAAGCCTTTGTAAAAGCTTGTGGTCATGACTCGATTTTTGGGTTGCACCATTTGTCGAGATTTTTTCACTTAGTTTATTTAGGAGTCAGAAATCCAAATACAATATCTGTTGGAGGAGCTTTTTACTTAAGAATTGCTATATTTATCTTTACAAAACCATTTAGCACTTCTCTTAGAGATGCTCTTAAACTTAGTTCATTATCTCATTATCTCCTATAAGTTGCCACATAGCATATACTGTGCAAATTTCATTATCGAATGAGGGAGGTCAGTGCCGAAAGGTGTGTTTCGGGTCCAGGGGGTTTCACCCTTCGGGCCTGAAACAACACATAGCATATACTGTGCAAATTTCATCATGGCCAAATGTTTCGGTTTAACTTTTTTATAAACAATAATATAACATAGATTCCATATATTTATCTATCAATGATTTAATTAATTTTGTCCTTTTTTATGATTTCAATGTATTTCTATCTTTTTGATTGAAAATACTCTATAATAACAATATGAGGTGTAAATATAATCTTATAATTTTATAATATATTTAAATTTCAATATGCTAAGCTCAACTCCACGTATCGTAATTTGGACTTTAGTTGTCCAAACTATCTTAGATGAAGAAATGTCTGAAATGTTCATGAGATCAGTAATACTGTAGTTGTTGACCTTTTCAATTTAAATTGTTTGTAATCTAAAAAATAAATTAAATTGTTCGTGGTCCTAATCTTATATTTAATACTCACATTTTGAAATTTTTTTGAAAACTACATTGGATGGAAAAACGAATAGAAGAAAACTTGTAGATCCCATCTTAATGATTTCTACACGTTGTAGTTGACGCTTCCATAAAAAATATTTTTATGCTAAAAATCTATCTTATTTTCTGAGAATTTGCTAAAAAAATCTATATGAAGTTGGCACGAACGATATTTGATTTTTTACCTCTGCCAGTTTCTAATTTTCTTTGCCGCCTCTTTTCCTGCCGTGTTGGCGTGCTCAACCTGCAAATAAAAATTGATTTCATTTTTTTTACTTTTACATCTAAAATTTTTCATCCCCGCCAATTTTCTTTTCTCGCCCGCGGTGCCGCGCGCACTCCACACAAAAACTGCTCCCAGATCCTCAATTTCCGCCCACGCCCAACTGCCCTGACTAGACGCACAGGTGCCTCCTCAAAACCTGCAGCCCTCACGGCATGGCTGCCCCCACAACCGGCAGGAGGCCGGGCTGCAGTGCGGCGCGGATTCGGGGCAGCTCCAGGCCTCCGGCCCCTTCCGTTGCCCTGGCGGTGATGCCTAATGCCATCGCGGCGGTGGCTCCCTCGGGCTCCAGCAGCGACGGTGGCATCCTCGCAGGTACGCGTCCTCTCCCTCTCCGCGCCTACCACTTCAAGATCGAGGCCAAGCTCACCCGTATTTGTGATAGCATCGTCGCGCTACTCGATTCCCATCTCGTCCTGTCTTCGAGCACCACCGAGTCTAAGGTCAAGATGAAGGGCGAATTCCACAGGTATTACCATTATTGCCAATAGATCTTGCCATCTTAGTTAATCGTGAGAGGTACATGGTTATTTAAATTAATTTAGATCGTGTCCTAATTTGTTTTTTTGTTTCGGTTTGGATATTGTCCTCAATCTATAGATTTACTTCAAATTACTATAAACCTTGAGTTGTGATGCAGCCCTGCCGTAGCTTAGATACAGTATGTGTGTGGCTCAGATTGGGAAGAAGAAACAGTTCAGAATTTCTTGCAGTAGCAGTTTTTCACATGTACGTGTGACAAAGTTTTAGATGTGCAGGGTTGATGTGTAATACTGCAGTTAAGGGAGAAGGCGTTAGTCAGAGAGAGCCTCTGCCATGGTGTAGGGTTTAGATAGAGAAGTGAGAAGATCACAGATAGATGTATGAGGACCGAGGAGAGCCATAGTACTGCAGATATGTCTGATAGCCACTACAGATATGCTATACGTTATCAACTTGAATAATTAATTGCCTAAATCTATCGGCAATTTGCCACAAACCGTTGCTCCATGTGTGATTATTACAATACCTAGATACTGTGCTTTAAGCCTGCCGACAGATCTAGCATGTGGGAGAAACCGAGAACACCCATGTCATGGAGTACCAGGCCATTGCTAGAAGAAGCTTCCAAAGATTATCTATGACTACTACAATGACATCAGTTAAAAAGATAGTTCTCATATCTTCCTGGTTTGAATGGCACATATTTCATAATTTTTTGGTGCAGGTCAAGATAGAATTTCTGATTGCACTTAGAAGTTGTGAGGGGCATTTTTGTTCCTGAAAAGGAAAAAAAATGGAGCAACAGCAATTGCTATCTCATTACTTGGGGCTATGGTGATGTTGTAAGCTTCTTGTCTATCTTTGTGTTTCCAAGCATTCAGTTTTGAACACATGACATTGTTTTCATTTATCTGCTACATATATTTCAGTCATACTATTTTTCTGCACTCAACATTAGTATTATCAAGAAAAGTGCAACAGTCGGTTCATGGGATTAAGGTAACCCCTAACATACGACTACTATAATGACATCAGTTAAAAGATAGCACTTGAGAGATGTGTTGACTTCTCATTTACTATTCATGTTTGGTGATAAAAATTTGCTCGCTCTGTTGAACTAAAAGATTTTATCTTACAAATTTCATCAGGCTAATTAGAATGCTTTTTTTGCAACAAAAGGTCTATGGCTTGAAATGTGATTTATACCGTTCAACTATACTCAGTTGTACTGCACACGAGCCTAACATATGATTGATTGACTGCCTCCTGACATATGATTGATTGACTGCCTTTGTCTTCAGCTTTGGGCTGAACTCAGTTACAGCTTGGAGGCCAATGACTTGCACATCAGTAGAAGTAGCAGCAATGACTTGCACAACTGAAAATCATGATCTTGAACTCAATTCTAAATGCAGGCTAGCACAATTGTGGAGCCAACTAAAAATGTTGCTGCTGCAACAATTGACCGGACACAAAATGTAACAACTAAAGAGGGAGAACACATGATGCATAGTCAGCAGGTAATTTGATGATAATTGAAGAATGTTTAATTATAACATGCATGTCATATTCTTGTCAAGGGGTGTAATTTTTACCACCAACCATTTATTTTCAGGTTACCTAAGAAACCAGCCAGCCGAACAACAACCCCTTCTTCCACAACTGAAGAACGTCTCACTAGAGGGCGCATGAGAAGAAGTAATTCGGTAGCGAATTCGGGTGCTATTTTTACTACAACAAAGCAACTGAAGGAATCTGCTGCTAGGAAAAGATCTGCATTGTCCAAAAAGCATTGTCCAAAAAGAATACACAGGTACTATGTGAAACCTTTTATCTCTCTTTGCATTAAAAAGGAACATGTAGTCGTTTTGGAGAAGATCATAGCCATTCTTTTGTTAATGTGGTCCAGGCTTAGTTTCCTCTTGCTGATTAGAAATATATATGGATGTGTTTGTGCTCATGTGCTCATAAATGTCTTGGGAGGCAGCTGCATGTATATTTATATTTGATTTTCGCTTCAAAGTTCATGGTTGATAGTACTGCAGCTCACAGAATGCTAGTACTGCAGCTCGTGTTTTGCTTCAATGTTCAATTAGCTTTGCCACCACTAATCTCAGTTTAACTAATGGATGTCAATGATTTTTTTAGGAGGAATCTTGAGTTTGAGAAGGAGCATGCGAATGGTGGGACAATGGCCAACTTACATATCAAGGGAACCTTTGCTGCTATAGTAGACATTAGTCTTTTGATTCGAATGACTTCAAACAGTTTTCTGTGCTTGACACATTATTATGTGTTAAGCTATCTACTTGTGTTCTCATTAGTTTGACACTCGTTGTGTTTCATTAAAGATTTTGTATGAAAAAATTATATTTCATTTTAATGGATGTCGATGCTTCATTCATTATGTATTTGTCATTTTGCGATTATTGATTTATGCTACCAAACAAAGCGTCGCAACATGAGTTATTAATATATTAATCTGGCGTTGCAATAAAGGATGTCACATATAACAACCACATTTAGTCATGGCAATAGGTACGATAATCGTGGCAATAGAGAACCTATCTCTTGCAACTACAAAAAGATGACGGTGGCAATATAGGAATCTACCTATAGCAACCAGCTAGTTAGTAACGTGGCAATAGATGACCTATCTGTAGCAACCAACCTTAGTAACGTGGCAATAGCCCATGCCATCTATAGTAACCATTCAGAAACGTGGCAATAGAGGACCTCTCTATAGCAACCAACCTAAATAGATGTTGCAATAACCTAAGCCACCTATAGCAACCATTTATGCGATGTGGCAATAGAGAACCTCTATTGCAATGCTTTCTCCGCGTAGCAATAACCACAGTTGCAACACCTGTGTTGCGTTGCGATTGCATTGTGTTGCTACACGACTAGCGTGTCGCAATACATATCGCAAGCAACGCCTAGTTCGTTGCAATTGATACTATTGCCACACCCATAGTGGTTGCAATTGCTTTTGTTACAACACTCACCATGTGTTGCAAAAGCGTCAAAAGTGTTGTAATAGAGGGGCTGTGTGTCGCAACTAAAACGTAACCCGTTGCATTCTGCTATTGCTACCCTTACAAGTGCAACGATATTTAACCAAAAAACAATGGTAGCCAAAATACAATTGCTACCATTTTTGGGTCTTTTGCTACACTTTTTCGGCATTGCATTTGATCAAAAATCTTGTAGTGCCCGAATGCACACACACTAGGCTCTCATCCCTCACTCAAATTAGCATCAAGCATGAGAGGGAGAGGAAGGGGAGGAGGTGGATCTTCAACCTCTCAAACACTCCCACAAAGAGCTCTCAATCTCTCCTCAAGATTTGGCACATCAACAATGGAGGAAGAGAGGAAGAGAGGGAGGAGATGAACCCTAGCTTTTGTTCCCCTTTCAACAAATGAGCCAAGAGGTGAGGGAGAACGTGGGGGGAAGCTAACCTTATCCTCCCAGGCAGCCAGCCCCCTCTCCCCACGCTCCAAAAGGGCCTGGGCCCACTCCCATGCTCCTCCAACATCTATTTCCGAAGCTGACCGTTGGGCTGATTTCTGCCAGACTTGGAATTTCCTAGCCGCCTTGGAATATCCAAGCACAGAAATTATTTGAGGCAGAGAGCCCACCAGGAAATTTTCGTGGATATTCTAGTCATCTTGGAAATTCCTGGGTAAGCTAGGAAATTCGTGGGAAACCAGGATTAGCTCTCCAAACTCTATTTTTCAAGGCTTTTCAAATGTGCTCAACTCCACCAAGTGTACCAACATGTCAATTGTGTGAGTTAGCATTTCTCAAGCATTTTTAAAAGCCTTTTCACTTGTACCTTACCACGTCACTAAGCGTAATGCATAAGCACATTAGACTCACACTTAGCGGCACTAGATAACCATCGTAATTAAAAGACTTCCCCTCTTTATAGTACGGCTATCTATCCTAAATCTGGTCAAGCACTTCTCTACTCAACTTAGACCGGTGAAATGAAATGCCCTAGGTTATACCTTTGCCTTGCACCTCGGAGCTTGATCATCACCATGTCCAAGTCCATCACCGAGTTGTTCCTCCAAATGATATGAACACTTCACATCAACACGTGACCGTCTCGATCCATCGATCTTGACTTCACTCGCTCTTCACCGTGCATCGGTCCATCGGAGCCTAGTCTTGCCCAAGATTCACCATCGCATGGTCCTTCGCTTCGAAGCCTCGACTAGCCCTTCACCTTCACAACCGGTCCATAGAGCCAAGCCTCGTCTCGATCTTCATCTTTTGGTCACATGGCATGTGTCATGTCTCATATTCAATAAGCTCATCGTGGACAACCTTTCTCTAAATCAAAAACTTACATAAACAAGGTTAGTCCATGGTTTCATCAATTAGCCAAAACCAAACTAGGGACTTTCACCCCCTACACGGGGTTTCCAACCTACAAGAAACAACGGCATGAAGGCCGACAATCTCAATGGCATGAAGGCCGACAATCCCAACGGCATGAAGGACGAAAATCACAAAGGCACAAAGGCCGACAATCCCTGTGGCACGAAGGCATTAAACTTTCATACTCACAGGAGTGAAGTGTCGAATCGGAGCTACAGCTAGCAACTGCACTACTACACCCGATGCTTGCTCTGATACTTTGCATGATTTGATACATTTTCGTCATCTGCTTCTGCGTGGCCTCCAGCTGAGCTATCAGGTGCGCGGTCATTTCCTTTGTTTCTGCTAGCACGGCCTGTAGTGTTTCAATCTAATGTTTCAGTATTGCAAATCAGAACAATGTGTAAAGTTCAATGTACAACGAGTGAAACCAGAATTACCTGAAGTTTGTCGACCCGTGATAGTGTTGGATTAGGCCGTGCACGTACGGGAAGGCTTCTGCCCGTGCGCCGTGCCCTCACCTCGGAGAAAGAAGGTGCAGAGCTCAAGGAATTGGCGCCGTCTGCAATCCATAACCGCCCTTGCTTCCTGCCTTGCCCCAGCCTAACAATCACCTTTGTCTCAAGGGGCTTAGTGCTCGATTGTAATCTGAGCCATGAAGCACCCTAACCGCCTTCGTGTAGTCTCTGACTTTAGTGTGGACGGTCGGGTCGGAGAAAGCCTAGGCAGGGGCATCCGAGTTGAAGGAGACCCGGGCGCTCCCCCTCTTGGGGCGACCCAGGCCTGCTATCGCTGCTGCCCCTGATGACGTCCCCTCGCCTTGATCAGGAGGGCGTAGCTTCTGGTACACCGAGGCTACCTGCCTCAGTGAACGGTTGCACGCCATCTTTGTTCTATCACCTGCAATTTACAAAAAATGAACAACAAGTGTTAGTACATACATTACAAATAGTTCAACATGAATAAACAAAACAAAATTTAATAAAAAAACATAGTAGTACATGCTTTATGAGATGCTCGAAACCTTCTCATGTGGAGATCACATGTGGAGATATATGGGTTTTAGGCATCCGACGTCATAACTTACTCGAAACCTTCTCAATTTTTTTACCACAGCCTCCACATGTGATAACACAACACCTCAACAAGTTTCGTGATTTTCGGACTTCGTTTGGATTTTATATAATTTAAAAACACTTTTCTCGCAAGTACCTCGACATGTTACGTCAACGAGATGCTCAAAATTTTATGTGGGTTCCTGCATACGGCCTCAACATACACTAAATATCTTGAATATTAATTTTTGAATGACCAAATTCCATTATTCCATGTACCTAAAGTTCAAATTTGAAATATTCCGAAAAATTCAACGAAATGAAATAAATTAATGAAATATATCCAAAAGTCAAAATTGCCCCAAATTTTAAAATAGAGTTTTAAATACCGTAGCAAGGCCCCACAAAAAAATTTATGCAAAAAATAAAAAAAGAATAATTTGCCGAGTGCCTCGGGAGCACTCGGCAAAGTGGTCTTTGCCGAGAGCCGGGCCCATGGCACTCGGCAAAGAAATTTAAAAAAAAAATAAAAAGAATTTTGTCGAATGTCTAGGGCTAGTACTCAGCCAAGAAATTTTCAAAAAAATAAAAAAAAATTGCCGAGAGCCAAAGGCGGCACTCGGCAAAGAAAGTTTTAAAAAATAAAAAAATTGCCGAGTGCCTAGGGCTGGAAATCGGTGAAGAAATTATTGAAAAAATAAAAAAATTGTCGGGTGCCAAAGGCCGGCACTCGGCAAAGAAAGTTTTAAAAGAAAACAATTTTGTCAAGTGCCTAGGGCTAGCACTCGGCGAAGAATTTTTTTAAAAAATAAAAAACATTTTGCAGAGTGCCAAAGGCTGGCACTCGACAAAGAAAGTTCTTAAAAAAATAAAAAAAATAATTTTGCCGAGTGCCTAGGGCTGGCACTCGCCGAAGAAATTTTTAAAAGAAATAAAAAAAATTTTGCCGAGTGCCTAACGGCTTGTACTCGGCAAAGAAAGTTTTAAAAAAAAAAAAAAAAATTGCCGAGTGTCTAGGGATGGCACTCGGCGAAAAAATTTGTAAAATAATAAAAAATTTGCCGAGTGCCTAACGGCTGCCACTCGGCAAAAGGTGACGGCAGGTGGCCACCATCACGGGCCGGCCACCTTTTGCCGAGTGCCAACTTTGCCGAGTGCCGCGGCACTCGGCAAAGGCAAGCTTTACCGAGTTCTTGGCTTTGCCGAGTGCCCTGTTTTGCCGAGTGTGACACTCGACAAAATGTGGCTTTGCCCAGTGCCCCGATATTTTGCACTCGGCAAAGTCCCAGGCACTCGGCAAAGCCTGGCTTTCCAGTAGTGAATGCTCCACTATATCTCCTTCCCTGTGCTATAGCAGTCATACTTAGTGCATTCTGTTTGGGTAGATTTGGAGGCTGAAAAATGGGGGATGTTTCTATATATGTTATTTTAGAGTTTGTTTCTAAATTTATGGCTTAGTTAGTTAGGAGTTTGCACGTAATTAGTTTATAGCTTATTTGTACTCTCTCCATCTCAAATTATAAGGCATTCCAAGAATCTTGGAGAGTCAAAGCATCTCATGTTTAACCAAATTTAATAATAAAATAAAAATGTTTGTGATAACAATTAAGTATCATTAGATTCTCCATTACTTATATTTTCATTGTATACCTACTTAATATCACAAATTATTGTAGTTTTTCTTTAATTTTGGTCAAACTTGAAAAGTTTTGACTCTCCATGATTCTTGGAATGCCTTATAATTTAGAATGGAGGGAGTAGCTAGGAATCATGGTTCATGTTGTGGGTGAGGGCATGCCACTACTGAAACACAGAATATTCCTGAAGATGCATTTATTGACAAGAAAAAATGGACTACCATCACAAAAATTAAAAATCAATTTTTTGGACATTCCACGGACAAGAGATAAACGCCAAGGACAAAGTGATAGGGAAATTAGAAAATGCCTAGCGGCCAACCATTAGGTAAACCAGAAGAACGCTCTGTGTGTTGCTGCAGGAATCGCCAGTATTTACTAATATAATTGAATAACATTTTTGATGTGGACAACTAAATATGTGTTAGTAAATAATGTTGTTTGCTAATGTGAATAGCTTGAATAATAAAGACATAATGCCATGTGCTAGTTGGAGTTGTTAGTGAATGCTGTGTGGATACTTTGCATGGCAAGATAAAAGTGAGGTTTACCTTTATAAGTGCTATAGATATAGATTAAAAACCAATTTCTCTAACGATGCATGGTCGACTCGAAAATTAAAACCTGAACGTGCACGCAATCGCTACCACGTCGAGCCGGCAAGAAGCATCCAGGCATGGTGATTGCATCGGCGAGCGAGATGTCGGCCAACGAGACAAACATCATGCTCATCAACGTCCATGCATGTCGGCCGGTTCACCGCTGTAATATGCTAGGCGCGCGCAGGCACAACCGCACAACAGCATGATCTTGGCGTTGTACTTACCTGCCAGTGGCCCAATCCCAATGGAGAACGCCACAATAAAACCCAGAGTCGACAAGATGCTGGCCCCCATATTGCTCACGGCTGACACCACAACGACACAGAGCGTCATGCCCAGTGACAACATGGACGCAGGCGCACCAGTCGTGCTAGCGTGGAGAAGCGGCCGCCGGCTGAGGCCATTAGGCTAGTCTCAATGGGCATTTCATGAGTGTGTCATGCACATTTAATAGGGTGACACCTCAGCAAAAAGAGAATATTTGCATGAAATGGGGAGGAGAGAGAAGAAAAGAGTTTCACCATAGTGAAACGACCCAGCGCTATTTCCTAGCTCTCGGTAACCGCATGAAACTGTATGAAATTGCCATTGAGGCCAAATCGTTTCATCCACTAGCTCCCGTGCCCATGCCTCCACCAGTGCATGACTTCGCCTTCTGCTGCAATTAAATGCTATATTTAGCGTTGGAATCGGTGAAATGAAACACACCATTGTGAAGGTCTATTTCATTCATCATTTCATCTCGCTCTATGTGATGTGGCGTTTTGGAAATCGTGTAGTGAAACTACCCATTGAGACTAGCCTTAGAGAAGAGAGTGGCCACCAGGACGAGAAGCACATCTTGATGACGCTGATGACGACGGTCTCTTGTTATTCGACATGCCAGCCTTGCGGAACACCAGCGGGCTGTAGAGCACCATGGCGCGTCGATGGCGGACTGTTGTTGGAAAAAGTGCACATCGACCACATAGATTAGGATCCAAGATCCAACGCATGCTTGCACGTTGCCTCCATCATATCACTAACGGCCAGTGGCTCCTTGATGGCCTGCTTGATCTCCTCGAGGCGTATTTTTTTTTTTTTTTGAGACTTGGCGATTCATTCATTACTCAGGAGCAAGATTACAATCTTCGATCAACGCGTCGATTACATAAGCTGGTGCAAAGGTCCACCATCCAGCTCGTGTATCGGCCGTGACCCTTTTCGCTAAAGTATGTGCTATCTTATTACAACTTCTTGGAATAAAGGAAAACTTAAACTCACTAAAGGATAAAACCTGCTCCCTAATCGCCTCCAGTATCGTCACGATTGTAGACCTCTGGTTAGACCCCGCCAGCCAGAGCTGATGTAGTTGCTGGCAGTCAGTCTCCAGCCAAACCTTTCTGGCTCCCGCCTGAATCGCCAAAGCGAGGCCATCACGACAGGCCAAAGCTTCAGCAGTGAGGGCGTCAAGGCAATGATCATACCATCTCGCACCCCCTCTGAAGAAAACTCCATTGTGGTCGCGAAGAACCGCCCCAGTGGCGCCCTGACCAGATTGGTCATAGAAGGCCCCATCTGTGTTGCATTTGAGCCAACCTTCTTGAGGACGTTCCCATTTCTTCCCTTGTAGCTTGCCGGCGGCACCCGGTGGTTGGTTGCTTGCTTGAGATCGTAGGCCGATCAACCACCCACTTTATCTGCCACCCGGATTGGTGGTGAGATTTCCCCATGCCTTCTCTTGTTCCGCTGCGTCCCGTAGCGCATACATACCAATCAAGATGACTGCGAGCATCTTCGATAATATCCTCCCTTCCACAAGATCATGGGCCCAACCGTCATGGTGCAAGGTTGGGAGTTTGACACACGTAGCATATTTTGTTGCCTCCCGAAAGCTCTAGCGATCGAACACTCCATCAGCACATGTCTAATGGATTCGGTCTCGCTCCACACACCTCACAATTGGCGATCGGTTCCACATGCTGCGGTGAAGGACTTGGCGGGATGGGAGGAATTCATGGAGCACTCTCCACCGAGAAAACCTTGACTTTCGGTGGTACGTTGAGTTTCAGATTTTCCCCCAAATTGAATTGCACGATCCATCGCATCCGAACCCGCTGCATCCCCAATGCGTGCCTTATCCAAGATGGCGGTAAGCCGATTTGACCGAGTAACAGCCATGCCGCTCTGGTTCCCAAGCCCACACATCTTCTTGCTGGAGTCTTGCCGGTGTACGTCGCAGCAGCATCCACCGGAAAGAAAGACTCTCTGATGAGGTCTGCGTTCCACTGACCGAAATCCGACAATAGCTCCTCGACCTGAGAAACCTGTTGCCCTTCTGCCGGAGTGATCGGTCGTCCACCAAAGTGGTCTGGCAGCCATCGATCATTCTAGATATGGGTCGAGGCCCCGTTGCCCACCCTCCTGATGAGCCCTTTTTTCAGCACTTCACGACCAGCAAGAATGGCTCGCCATGTCTGGCTTGCGTGCTTCTTCCTGTTGGTCGTCAGAAAGTCGCCATCATGAAAATATCGCCCTTTTAATACTCTTGCACAAAGGTTGTCAGGTCTTGTCATTAGTCTCCACCCTTGCTTGCCAAGCATCGCTAGGTTGAAATTCCTCATATCTCGGAAACCCATGCCTCCCAAGGGTTTCGGGTAAGTCAATCGGTCCCAATTGAGCCAATGCATCCGTTTGCTATCTCTGCTGAACACCCCACCAAAAATTGGCGATGGGGGATCGTATCTTCTTACAGGTTGTTTTGGAGAGCAGAAAACAACCCATACTGTACGTTGGAATGGCCTGCGCGACAGATTTGAGAAGTACTTCTCTCCCTGCCCAGCTAGCCTCTCGACCACTCCATGTTCCAATTGCCTTCCTGATTCTCGTGGGAACATACTCAAAGGCTTCTGTGGTGGATCGGCCCACCGCCGTAGGGAGCCCCAAATACTTCTCTGCCAAAGCTTCATGATCAATATGTAAAACTCCTCGGACTTCCAGCTTCATCTGATCTGTGCAGTTTTTACTAAAGAAAACTGCAGACTTGTCACGATTTCCCAATTGCCCTGAACCTCTGCTGTACACGTCAAGTATATGCTGCAATCTTTGGGGCCCTCTCTGCGATGCTTCTGAAAAAACTATGGAATCGTCCGCAAAGAGAAGGTGTGAGATCCAGGGGGCATGGATTCCCACGCGCACACCTCTGGATAGAAACACTGGGCCCATCGACCTCAACAAACAAGACAGGCCTTCAGCACAAAGAAGGAAAAGGTATGGGGACATTGGGTCTCCCTGCCGTATCCCTCTTGTTGGTTGAAAAGTTTCAGTTAAGACTCCATTGACTCTCACTGAAAGAGAAACTGATGTAACACACTTCATGATCACCGACACAAAGCTATCACAAAAACCCAGAGCCAACATGATTCTTCTGAGATATTCCCATTCAACTCTGTCATAGGCTTTAGCCATATCCGTTTAATTGCACAAGCACCCAGATTTTCCTTTCTTCCTTTTTAGGTAGTGGGTACACTCATAAGCTATAAGAATATTATCTGTTATGAGCCTCCCAGGAACAAAAGCACTCTGCTCCTCTACAATAATCTCATCCAGGTAGTCTCTCATTCGATTCGCAATGACTTTTGAGCACAACTTATAGATGACGTTGCAGAGAGAGATTGGTCTGAAATTCTTCATCTCCTGTGGGTTCTTCACTTTGGGAATGAGAACTAGTGTGGTGTTGTTTACTGCAGTCGGCATATCGCCCCCATTAAGGAACTTCAACACCGCACTAGTAATGGTAGGCCCGGGAAAGGCGCCCGTGGTGTTGGAAGAAACCCGCCGTGAGACCATCCGGACCGGGGGCCTTATTAGCCCCCATCATAAACAAAGCACGATGTACTTCGCTGCTGCAAAAGGTTTGGACAGATTCTCATTCATCAAGTCGGTAACTTTCCTTGGAACATGCTCCAAAATTGCCTCCGGCTAGAGAACATCTTGTCTTTGAGAAAAGTGTGGCATAGAAGCTCCTAGCCACATTCTCCTCGCTCCTCCCGCTCGCCACTATCACACCATCGGTATCACGGATTAACGAGTTGATGCGGTTACCTCTAGCTCTTTCCTTGGATTTCGCCTGGAAAAAGCCGTATTTCGATCGCCCTCGGCAAGCCATTCAACTCGAGATCGCTGTTTCTCCATCACTTCCTCTCTTGAGAGGAGTTCTCAGATTTGTTTCATGAGTCTTCTTTCTTCACATGAGGGTCCAGAGCCAATAGATAGACCTCGACCCGTTCCAATTCTGCTCGTAGGTGCACAAGCGTTTTCCTGACAGAACCAAAGGTGTTTCTGTCCCAATCCGACAATGAACGACTCAGAGAACCCAGGTGAGTTGTGATCTGTCCGAGCGAGACCTGATCTCCTGGATCAACCCAAGCCTCTTCAACTGCCTGATTGTAAGATGGATCTCGGCGCCACATATTTTCATACCTGAAACGGCGTTGGTTTCGTCGCCTCGACTGTCGTTTGGTACATTCCAGAATCAGGCAACAATGATCTGATTCTGTTGTCTGAACATGTCGAACTTTGACATCATTGAAACGGTCCAGGAACGCCGCTGTTGCCAGGCCCCTATCAAGCCTTACCTTCACGTTGTCCCCATCTTGTTGTCTGTTGTCCCAGGTATACGGTAGTCCGATAAAACCCGGGTCCACAAAACCACAAGATGCGCACCGCATCCCGAAAACCATCCATTTGGCGTTCCGGTCCTGGGCTGACCACCAAACTGTTCTTGAGCCTCTAGTATCTCATTGAAATCCCGGACATAACCAAGGGAGTGTGCTCTGGGTTTCCGGATACTTAAGACACTCCCGGCTCCCCGTGTCTCATGTCACGATTCGGTTCCCCATAGAAACCAAGTGAACCTCCACGAGGCGTGCGCGTTCGCGGGTCAAGGATCTCAACATCTATATGCAACTTATCACGGCTCTTGAATTTCACATCAACATCTCTTGTCCACAAAAGCGCCAAACCTCCACCTCTACCAAAACTCCCCACTCCTAGGCCATTGGCAAAGCCTAGGTCCCGTTTGAGATTATCCACCCGATCATAGAAAATGCGAGTCTCCGACAGGAAGACTAAACTGGGGCCATGTAGCTGTACCAAGCTACGAAGTTCTTGAACTGCCTCGGATCGGCCCAGACCCCGGCAGTTCAAAGATAAGAGTTTCATTGTGCCCGGCGGGGACTGCCGCTCGCAGCCGCCGCCGATCTTGCATCAATTGAATCACCCCGCTTTTGCTTTTTCAGTTGCTCGATCATGCTGTTTCCGCTACTGTCACCACCACCGTCGAGCTGACTCACTCGCGAGTTCACCAGGCCAGCAGGGACTAGAGCACTGGATCCCCCGAAAGGAATATTTAGGTCAGGTGTATGTACCGCCTTGGAAGCATTCTTTGATTTCCTCTTACGAGGACCTAGACGCCTGTCCTCCTCCATTGCCTGAAACGACAGTCCCCGGCTCACCGTGGCGCCGGTCGGCTGCTCCTTCACAGTTTCAGTTGCCTTCTTCATCGGTGACTCGATCTCGGGCTCCTCCGAGTCATCAACCTGATTTGTGGATTGACGTGACTCACCAGCAGACGTCGAGCCTCGCCCTCCAGAACGGTTAGAGTATCCTGGCTGCCGGCCTCCCGAGTACGAGCCACTACCAAAGGATTCCGCAGCCGCGGCTGCAAAGGACTGCATACGTTTCTTTTTTTCCTCCGGAGCCCGGAGATTGACATCGTACGGGAGCTTGCCATCCTCCCCACGCTCAGCCGGCTTCAAGCACTCAATATCTGAATGCCCCATCACACCACAATGAAAACAAATATATGGTAGTCTTTCATACTGAACTTGGAACCAACGTGGTTCCTCAGTCTTGCTGAAACGAAGCAAAACCCCCCTTCTCACTGGTTTATCAGTTTGAATAGCAACACGAGCTCGAAGAAAGGGTCCACTAGCTTTTCCATCTCCATCAACATCCATGTGTAGCACCTTTCCGATCAAGTCCATAGCATGAGAACCTTTGGACCGATTCATCCAACCCATGGGTAGGTTGAGGATGCGGACCCAGAGCTCTACTTGATCGAAAGTAATGTCTGCTGCAGTCAGCTTCTCATTATATTCCTGAAGTAACACCGAGTATTTACCCACCATCCACGGTGCTCCTGCCAGAACTCTCTCCATATCACGCCTACTACCAAATTCCACCACGAACTTGTTATCTTCCTTTTCACCAATCGCTCGTACCTTGAGGCCGATCGGATTCCTCCAGGCCGCCTTCATGGCCGATCGCACAGTACTAACATGCACCGGAACCGGGGACAGCACCTTCCCAAACAAGGCGAACTCCACCGGTTTCATGGCTGTTTCCTCCTCCTCCACATCGCTGAAGTCCAGGACGGCAACCTCATCCTCCGTGAGCTTGAGGTTTTGAAGAAGATCTGCCACATTAGGGTTTTGGGTCTTCCCATCTCCACCCGATCCTCCACTTCCGGTCGACGCCATGACACGCAGATCCGGACGGCACAGCTAGGCGGCCTGCGCACGTAGTGGCGCAGCCGCAAATTCAAGACCCGACCTAGAGAAAACCTAAGCGGCAAACCCTAGCGGTAGTGAGCTTCGCCGGCGCCTTAACGGCTAACCTGACGATATGCGGTGGCCCTCTCCACACTGCGGGGGTGAAGAGGGGGCTTGGACACCGTGGCCGCGGTGGCCGGCGGTGGAGCTGGATCGAGATCGCCGGTGAGACGATCTAGATCGAGGTCGGGGTTCGTATCGCCCTCGCAATCGCCTCGTCAAGGGCTCCGCAAATTACGGACACATTGGGCTGAGGGCAGTATCTCCTCGAGGCGTAGGTCGGCCTCGATCGGGGTCTTTGAGGTGCGCACAAGCACGGCACATGTATCGGCATGGCGCCCATGCATAATGAGCCACCATGGCAACTCTGGCATGGTGAACAGCACCGGCGGAGGGACGACACCCTTTAAATTTATTTTAATATTTATAAATATATTTGTTTAGGGACATGTTCAAGTTGCATTAAATTTATTTGAGAGAATTAAAATTTTAAAGATCCTTTGTTCAGTAGAACACGTGTACGATTTCTTATCGTGTTAAGGTGTTAGAAATTGAAATATCCTTTGTTTAATAAAATACATATTTGAGTTGTATCATTTTGCATCGGAAACCCCAATCTATTTTAACTAGCAAAACATGCTCGTGTGTTACAACCGGAGGAAAACTATCGTATATTTAGCCGATCAACAAGAAGCAGAGAAAATCGTGGCGGTTGTCGGCCTTGTTGCCCAGCCTCGCGTGGGGATTGATTAACCGTGGCGGTTTCCATATAAAACTGTCATGGTTAAAAAAACAAAAACGCCTATAAAAGATTTTATGTAGTAGTGCTATCATATATTTGCCTTTGTTGCGCCACTGTGCTAGCAATATTGTCCGTGTCTGCTTGGTCATGCGTGAATCCGGCCCATCTTTACATAGATATCGCTCATCACTCGGTCACGGGGTCCTCGGTCGTCAGCCTTCCATTGACATAGATATTGCTCCTTACTCATCACTCCACCGTCACATTACCTGGTTTTCCGTGGCCGGAATCCTTGCCAAGACGGGTGTTCGGCACGGGTACACTCATTCTTCTTTTGGATGAGTAGATCATGAAGATTCTCAAGTGCCGACGCCGACAGCTACCGTGGGTAGCAAATAAACATTTACTCATAATTACTTCATAACTTTAGTGTTTCATACTATATTGATGGAGTTAAGTTCCATGACTTCTTTTAAAGACCCATAAAAATATATGATTTTAATATTTTATTAAAGTCGGCTAGAGTCATCATCGTGTTAAGATTTTGTCTCTATTGGTGAGTATGAAGTATGATCCAGACCTCTCTCGATCTACATATGTCAGTCATGTTACAAACAACTTGGAGATTTCGACGGATATTCCTATACTATGTTTATTATGTTTATTTTTAGTTTTATAAGAAAATAGAGTTTTACATATAAAGAAAAATAAAAAATAATGGAAAAGAGACATGGGATGTGGATGGGGCACGGAGGCAGCCCTTTCCCTTGAGATGGGACTGCACAAAGGCAGCACTTTTGCCCCTTCCTTGAAACGGGACCGCACGGGGCACGGATTATGAAATACATGGGAACAATATAGGTGGAAAAAGAGAGAAACCGAAACGAAGCCGGAAACTAAAAAGATACGGATAAAGCTATGTTTATCAGATGGATAAAATTTTAATTTGATGGTAGAAATCCGAATAGAGATCGGAGATGGACGAAAAAACACACCGGAAATTTTGTCAATTTATTATTAGGTATATAGATATAGAAAACTACTAAGGTCCTCCCAAATTTTCTCTCTATATGGCATCTTTATATTTGGAGCCCCATTTTTTTTATTCTCATCCCTACTCCTATAATCTCTCTAATCTCTATTTGTTCTAACCGATGGGGGTGAGATCGAGCCGAAGCCAGTGTTGGGCAAGGCTGGAAAAAACACATCAAAATTTTACCTTTTTATTATTAAGTATAGATATAAATATAGATATATATTATTTCATTGTACCATGGTCCCAGTTCCGAACAAAAACTCATGAAAATTGAATCCAATGATGTTGCAAATGATGGCATACGACAACTACTATAGCTTTATCGTACTCGTTCCTCTGCCTCTGCCGACAGTGCACGTTGTGAGTTGCTACAGAAAATCATTTAAGTACGTGCAATGTACGTAAAGTAAAAAAATTACACTGTAAATGAAACTTTGATGAATACATGATACTACAAGAAACACTAAGTTCTTGTTTGGATATACACTCTATCTATCGCAGTCTATATGTATTAAGGTAGATTGGGTTTTTTTTTTTTCGAAAACGCGCGCTGCACGTGTCGTATTAAGAGAAGATAGAGTTTGTTACAACCCGCCCGCCCGAAACGAGTTGCCTCGGACGTGGCAGAAGATACACATAACACAAGGCGCCGGCTAGAACGGCGGTGCTTCGAGTGGTGTACTACCTAGTGTGAACTAATGTGCCACAGGGTCACTCTGGGGTAGCCGCTAGAAACTGGACAACGACGCGAGGGTCCGGCACCCCGCGGCCGTCCAATCAGCCGCCTCTTCCCAAACGTGCAGGACGACAGTAGCTGGGTCGCAGGCGACGTTGTCGAATGTCCTACGGTTCCTTTCCTTCCAGATGCACCACGTCACAAGTAGAACCAAGGAATCGAACCCGCATCGTAGCTCCGTCGCTACCCTCATCCTCTTCGCGAGCCACCAGTCCACCAGTTGGTCCGCCGGCAGGGGGGCCAAGTTGGTGATGCCAAGACGTACTGAGATGCGGTGCCAAACCTCCCGGGTGAACACACATCCCGCGAACAGGTGATGAGCATATTCTACCTCTTGCAGACACAGGACGCAGGAGTCGTCCTGTTGCAAGCCGTGCCTCTTCCTCCGTTCCGCCGTCCAAAGGCGGCCGTGAAGGGAAAGCCAGAAGAAGAACTTTACCTTGGGCGGCGCTTTGGTGGCCCACAGCTCCTTAGCGCCACGAAGAGAGGTCCTTCCTTCGAAGAAAGCACGGTACGCTGAGGAGGAGGAATAGGAGCCATCCGGCGACCGCCTCCAACGTATGCAGTCCTCAGTTTCTTGGTCGAGATGTACGTCCTCAAGCAGCGTCCAAAGACGGATGAACTGAGTTGCGAACGGTACCGTGGGTGTAGCGCTCACATCCCAAGCCCACTGGTTGCCCTGCAAAGCCTCCCTAACTGAACGGCGGCGTTTCCGTGGCGGTACAGCATTGTAGATAAGCGGGGCCAGAACGCACAACCGCCCATCAGGGTGCCACGAGTCCGTCCAGAACAGTACCTTGTCACCGTTTCCCACTGAGAACGTGGTGGAAGCCGCAAACATGTCCGCAACATGGCGCTCCACCTTGGCCGGCAGTCGTCCCCAAGGCACGTCAGCGTGCGTGCGGCGCGGCCACTCCCACCTCGGACGCAGTGCGAACCCCAAGACACGGAGATCCGGAATGCCAAGTCCACCCAAGTCGCGGGGGGCACAAGTCGCAGGCCAGGCAACACGGCACTTCCCCGCTGCACTTTGCGCCGCACCTGCCCACAGGAAGGTCCTCCTCGTTCTGTCGATAGCCCGGATGGCCCAAGGCGAAAGTGTGCAGCAGATGGAGACGTGCACCGGTATGGCTGACAAGGTCGTTTTTGTGAGCATCGTTCTGCCAGCCATGTTGAGCATGCCCGCCTTCCAGGTGGGCAGGGTGAAAAGATAACTATTAATTTCTATCTCGATGATTGATGTGAATACGAATTTACGTAAACAAACCCAAAGAGCTAGAACCGTGGGTTTTCCTTTGTTTTTTAAAACAATGATTTTAAGGAAAGCGATAAAAGGTCATAGAGAAGGCAGTGGGACCGCGACCACGACACTACAACGCCTCTCCGATCCAACCCTTCACTGTCTATCCCATGCATCATATGCATTCATGCATGCTTGGAGATTATAGAACGTCTCTCTAGCGTGAGTTGAACACGAGTATACGTGTGCACGCCGACCAGAATAATTTGACATGGATCCAGGCACCTTTCTACCTTCAAGATAGAAAGTGATCATTGTTGATGCTGAAGACTTTACCTCAATGTAATTAATAATCCGGTCACAACTCATTAACGACATTAGCCCGTCACACTCCCAAACGGAGAGCCTGAGACCCGGCGGTGGCCCAGGCCAGGGACGGGCACCGTACCCAAGCACAAGGGGAGGTGGTGCCCCACCACCATGTTAGATTTGACAATTAGTGTTGGTTCAAAACCTCCCTTCAATGTTGGTTTTTGAACTAACACAACCATATAGGCAAATAATATTATTACTGGGAGGGACCCCACTATGTTGCAAGGCACAAGTCACAAGTCAAGGGATTTTTTTGCGCGCTTCAAGGTGGCGGCACTCGAACCCCTGACCTCTTGTTTTGTGTGTTCTTCCCCTAACCTCTCCACCTATAAGACATTTGTGTCTAATTGGGATTTTCGTCCTAGCCATTTTATATTCATTTGATTTTCAAATGAGTATTTGAAACCCTAAACGAATTCAAATAAAAAAGTTATCAACCACAAATCTTTCTAACTTTTTTAGATCTACAACTTTTTAGTCATTTCTCCATCCGAGGTCTTTTGAAAAATTTAAATTTCAAATCTGAGAAAATTCAGCCATATTTTTCTTAGATACATGGTTTCAAATGAAAAAGTTGTCAACTACAAAGTTCCATAACTTTTTGAGATCTATAACTTTATTTTAGATGTTTCTCCATCCGAGGTCATTTGAAGAATTTAAATTTAAAATTTTAGAAATCAAATGTAATTTTCATTATATAGATTATTTTAAATAAAAATGTGGCCAACTACTAAGTTGCATAACTTTTTGAGATCTATAACTTTTGTTTTAGTTGCTTCTCTATGTGGGATCCTTAAATAACACTACACACTCACTTATGACTATGGAATATATGTTGTTAACTTGTATGAAATCTTGTGAATCAAACAGAGGGACATCATAACCACTTCAAACAAAAAATCTGTGAACTACAAAGTTGCATAAGCTTTTGAGATCTACAACAACTTTTGTTTTTGGCTGCATTCGAGATACTTAATTACCACTCCACACTCATTTATGTATGGAGCATATGAAATACTTTGGTATTAACTCCACAAAATCTTGTGATTTATATTTGGACATTCAAACGATCTCAAATCAAAAAGTTTGAACTACAAGTTGTAGATCTCGTCGAGTACTATAACTTTGATATAAGGTTCATTCTCATCGAACATCATATGAGGACGTTATGAAGTTTCTTGTGCAACATATCACTGTCAGTTGTATTAGTGTTGGTTATAGTGATGAACAAATATCATTGTCTGTTGATGGCTAAAACCAACACCAATATGTACTGACCTAACACTGATATGAACCAATAGTGAAGACCTGATATCAGTATTTGTTTAAGCCAAGAACTGACAGTGATGGACTATCAGTGCTGGTTTGCTCAAAAATGACAGTGATGGAGCCGGCACTGAATGTCAGATCTATAGTAGCGCTCTCTTCCTCCTTATGCCGACTTTGGTGGAAGCTAGGTGGACCCTTAGGGTTGTTAGATCCACTATTCTCTCAAGCGGATCTAATGTTCTTATAGCTAGATCTAGCCGCTGACTATAATGATGGCCCGTGTTGCGATGGCGGCAAAAGCTAGGAGAATGGTGAGTGGATGTGGTGGAAATGTCGTCTACTCATAGGTGCGGCATGGGTTCCTATGTCAGGAGGTAGCCATGACATGGCCTTGGCCATGCTAGTTGTTGACAATAGGTTTTTAGGGTCCTCTTCAGTGGCATGGTGGTGTGCAACATTGGTTTCGAGGGTGAAAACCACACCCTAGCATATTGACACGGTCGATGGGTCTAGGCGGGCAGGTTTAAGGCTTGGTATGTATTGCCCGAGCCAACGACAATGATGCTTATGCTCACCGCTGTGATACAACTTCTAGAAATCTTACATTAATATATGAACCACTAATGCTAGAACACAACAAAGAGTGAACAACTTACACACGCAATCATTTTTTTACACACGGATCAATTAAATGCACTCTTGATCTACTTTATGATTTATATTTCCAAAATTAATAGTATAGAGATAGCCTAACAAATAAGCAACCACTTTATTAGAAATTGTCAAAAAAATCTCTCTATGTGATACGGGAAGTGATGTTTATCTCAAAAAATGTAAACATTGAAATATAAACTCTCATGAACATGCAAACACACAAAACATGGATTTCTCCATTTAACAGTGAACTAAGTGTAGTCTAGCTGGTTATGGCTCCTTATGCTGGAACCTACCCTTATGAGTTCAAGTTCTTGTTTTAACACGAATGCTCGTATTTTCTATATTTATTATTGGATTTAATGCATTCATTCTTTCAGTGATAGGTGATGCACTGTTCTTGAGATATACTGGTCTAATATTTTGATACTACTTGGTGGTCCTATCTTTCAAGTTGCTCATAAGGATAGGGTTTTCGTTGAAAAAATTCATTTTATAGCACAAGAAACATCTCCCATACAACCCAACATTTGTAAGTTTACTTCTATTTGAGAAGCCTTGCTAGTGTCTGAACTTATGTTATGACAAAAACAAGCCATTGTATAGTCTGTATAGTTATAGACACAACATGGTAGAGGGCGTGCGGCTAATTTCTAGTAGTCTTATTCTAGACATTGATGTGTAAGGATGAGATAATACCACCTTACATTAATTATACAATATGTAATTCATTTCTTTGTTGCTAATACTAAATGCAGATCTCAAATGGCTCTACTAACAAGGAATGAATGGTATCCTTAAGGTTCTGGTAGTTTGTGAATTTGTCATCATCATTGTACATGAATTTTGCTATCCTCGTCAAGTTGAATATTCGTTCCAGTAGCTGCTTTGGATAGGCAATGTCCGGGTTAAGCCACTCGCTATTAAAATCCTTCCATGATTCCTCTTTGAGTACATGTATCTGTGACATGCAACTTCAATGAAGACATTGTGCTCCTTCATGTAGCTATCGATTGTGGAAGCGACATGAGGGGTCAGTTGTTAACGCTGCATGAAGTTACATATTCAAATATATTAGGAAGAGAAAGGTAGATTCATGCTAAGCAATAGCCTAATAGTACTAAAAATTTTTCTCACAGGCATCATTTGTTTACAAAATTGGTGGTTAAAAATTGCTGCTATCGGCATAGTAAGCTGGAGTGGACCATGGACAAAAATCCGCCAATTGTTCCTTATGATTACCATGGTGGAAATATGGGTATGTTTTGCTAGCTGTAGGCTTAGCTTAGCTGCCACTGTAGATGCATTTTTAGTAATGGTCCTCTTAAGCATGCATAACAGGAAATGGCACACTATATCTTCTTCTTCCACGTGCTATAGCATTCAAACTAAGCACATTGTATTTTGTGAGGTTTTGGAAGCTAAAAAATTGCCAAAATATAAGGGGATGTTTGTCTTTATTTCCTTGAAGGAGGTGGCTCTAAAAGGTAATGATTATGCCATTGTATGTCCTTTTAGAGTTTGCTTCTAAATTTATGGCTTAAACATAGCTAGGTTATTCATGGCTGATGTGCTGATGGGAGCACATGCATAGTGTTTTAGGAATTAAAGACATCAGATTAGTTAAATTTTGTGACCAATATACTTCAATTGAGTAACTTCACATGTTTCTCCCATTATATATGTAGTTCAATATATTGATTTTAATGCTTAAGAGGATGACCATGAATGGGGAGTTTCTTTTTCATCTAGATCTAGATGGCGGAATATTGTGTTTTCCTATTAATAACCAAATGATTCCACATATTCTCAATAAGCGGGTGATGTAACCATGCCACCAGGTTGTTGAACTAACTCCAGTGTAATAATCTTGTCAGAAAATCCACTCTCTATCGCTTCATTGTATAATCCAGTGTTTATGAGAAATATCAAAGACAAATTCCAAACCAAAATATGAGAGTTATGATCATTCCATTAGTCTTCAAAGATAATCATATTTTAAGCTAATGAATGAGGAATATTACCTCATATGATTGGAGGTCATCTACTAGTCTGAGAATCACAGAAAGTGCATGGACCATTTTAGGTTCACTAGAAACCCAATGGAAGCAATCTTCTGTTGCTATGTCATGCATCCCGACGAAGGAAGCACATGAAAAAATAGGACTTCCCACAGTTCTTAATGAAACTTTCAGATGCTCTTCAACAGACTTTGGAATGTATCCTTGTTGAAGCATTTTTACCTCTATGTTGAAGCTTCCAACCAGGTCATCTATCTGTATATCAGAGATATTGAACATATGCATTTTTCACATATCAGAAAGGTAGTTGAGTATGTGTTTATATAATATGTTTGTGCATGTAGCATCAATTTAGCAAGGATCCTAGATAAAAATATATAGAGCTTATATTTCCCAGATAACCATTTAGATCGAGACATAAAAAGTTGCATGCAGATAAGGATGGTAACTTACAAAATATCTTAGATATGGCATGCGGTATTTCTCCTCTGGCTGGAGCAAATTTTCAATGGTTTCATAGCTATCCAATATTTTCTCCAAAGCAAATTTCATGCACTCTGGGAGGTCATGAGCTCCCTTTGAATGCCAACTAGACATGGTAATTAATTCATGAAAACTTGTGAGTTCTATATGATCAAAATGAAATAAAAATGTAAATACAAACATATGGAAAACTTTTCAACGTTAAATGCACTCACTAATACAAAAATAATTTTGTGACACTAGACTTTGTTTACATATGTGAGCCTCTTGGCCCGCCTTTAGAAATAGATTTACAAAGACAAATCTCTTAAGAATCTGCTTCTATAAATATAATGTGGTTATTTCCAGAGTGTGTATCTACCTTTGAAAATATCTAGCTATTTCAAAAAGAAGCCTATAGCCTTTTCATATAAAGTCATATAAAGCAGGACTTATATCAAAATAGTCGATCCCAATGCGATCTACAATTTTATTGCTAACAACTTCTTTGTTTCAGATTGTTTGGAGATCCAAATATTCATTTAATCTCATATTTTGATTCAAAATATATGTTTTTTTTTTTCAAAATAACTCCAAAATTGACATTTTTCTCTAACAATGTTTTAGCACTTGATGGGATCTATATCTTTATGGTTGACAAATTCTTATTTGAGATATCTATATATAGTCCTAAATATCCATTTTAATTTCAGAAAATTTTTAATTATAAAATTTAAATTTTCAAACAACCTCGGAAGTTGACATAGATCTTGACACATGATCTACAAATTTGTAGTTAGTATTTTTTGTTTGAGACAGTTCAGGACCTAAATAATTCATTTAATTTTTGAAATTTTGAAATACAAATTTTGACTTCTTTTATTGCATTTCGGCAAGCTAGACGGAAGTTTCCATGTACGTGACATATATGAACTAAACCAAAATTTAACCAAAAAATACATAACTCATTAATATTTATAGTATGGTAACCTGAACGAAACAATGTATGCTCTATTTTTACAACATCATATGCAAAGAACTTTGAGCCTTTTCTGTCTAATCCAACACACACATATAACTTACAATTTTACAATATCATTGCATATAATTTTCTCTTGCAAATTGTAATAAGAGATTTTGGCCTTTCTAGATACATTGATTTTGCTATACTTAGACATGGCGTATATCTAAGTATATAGTAAAAGCTACATATTGAGAAATGCAAAAATATATAGTATTTATAATAATTTGGAATTGAAGGAGCACAATATATATGCTTTATTTTAAGACTTGGTAATGCAGCGATCAGTTGCGGTGTAAATGTAGTTCTCTTCGTGATCGAGCAGTCAAACACTTTTAGCTTTGACCAAATATGTATAAGAAAAGTACATAACTATTGTTATTGTTTATAGTACACAACTAGTATTATTAGAGATATCATTGAATCTATTTTCATAATAATTTTATTTAAAGATACAAACTAGTTAAATTTAAAAATTAAACCGGCACGTAAACCATAGGGATATTTATTTTGGGACGGAGAGTAGGTTCATGTACCTGGTGAGACCGTGTATCGATGTTTCCGAAGTAGACAAAACCACAGGTCAACCGTTCCAAGATCATAATCACTGACATCAGCAATCGCAACCTGTGCTATCGCAGCACTGATCTCTTCTTCGAACAGGTGATCCACGCATAGACGCTCCAACGCATCAATGAGGTGCAGCCTACTAGTAGCCGTCGTAGTCGTTGAATTTGCTATCATTTCGGCCACTTCTTCCCTAAGTTTGTCCGCTCGTTCTTCCATCTGAATCAGCTGAAAACAATACGATGCAACTCAACATGCATAATGATGGTAAAAAATCTAAGCACGTATCACATCATGATTAGCTTAACAATAATGAACAGACCTGCTGTTGCGATGAATTAGCTGCAGCTGAGTCGGAGTAGCCGAGGAAGGAGTCTCCCCAGAGAGATGGCTGGAAGATGCCGGTGTTCTGCCTCAGGCGATTGTCACCATTGTCGTGAAGGCTGTGCCGTGTACTTGCGGCAGAATAACGCTTTTGCGACCGGCAGCGTTGCAACCTAGTGATGAACGGCGGTGATGCAGAACAAATATGGCTGCAGCAGCTCCTCATCATGTTGCTGCACTCTAGTGGTTTCAAGGAGAAGGTGCTGGCCATGACTGTGCATACAGCTCCTGTGCCTGCTTCCCTTTTCCGATGTCATACTGAATGCAAATGGTTTATATACACAGTAGAGGCTAGATTAAGCGTCTGCAAAATGCATGTGCATATAGTGATTTTGATTAGTCAACAAACACAGTATGTACAAGTGTACCACTGCATGGAGGATGACACGCCACAGCTGGTTCATCGGGTTTTTTTTTTTTTGACAAACCTGGCTTTTTTTTATGGCTGCTTTTCTTTGAGTCTAATAAAAGGCACTCGAAAAAGAGCCCTTTGCCATCAAAAAATTTCCGAGGGCCCTTTGCGAGTGCGGCACTCGGCACCTTTGCCGAGTATATTGGCCCTTTGCCGAGTGCCTGTGGCACACAACAAAGAAGGCAAATCCAGTAGCGCTTCATCGTACATCATCTGTCTGATACTGTTTCATTGTACGTCGTGTCTTATACTGTTTCATTACAAACACTCTAGTAAAAATAAATGCTACTACACTCATATTTTTTTAATGCTAAAAAACTCATATTTTTTTGCTAGAGAGGATTAAACTTCTTGAGTGTCGTGGCACAGAAAGTGAATTGTATATATATATATATACTGTTGTAGCAAATGGTGTTTTGTAGGACGTAGTGTCCATTTCTTTGACGAAATCAAAAGAGTTTAAGGAACAATGAGCATTAGTGTTTCAACTAAACATATTGATAAAAAATATTATAGGAACTAATAAAATTAAAATTTTAAAGCCAAGATTGACTACCAGAAACCAGAATATCCTTGAGTTTTGAAAACCACTAAGAAAATAATTTATTTCACAAGAAAGGAAATCATTATTTTAATGGCTAAAACTCAAGGAAGGAGCGCAAACGATACAGAGCAAAAGAAATATCTATTACCTTAAGGGTCGGCCACAAAAAATGAAATTCTTGAGGGTTTAACCTCCTAGGACACAAAACGAGGTCAAATTTTAAATTTCGTAAAGGGAATATAGCACCATCAAGAAAATATATTTTCTTGAGGGCCAATGAACCCAAGGTATATTTATTCCATCAAAACAACCCCAAGGTATATATAACAGCAGTCAAAGATATATATTTTCTTCACCACACGATCATTTGTGATTTAGTAATGTTTATTTCTCTCATATTAAATTCAGTGGAACTTGTAACAAATACTATTTACTGTAAACAATTCCAAATGAAAAAAGTTTGGACTGCAAAATTTTATCTCTTCAAGTACTATAGCTTTGGTTTAGTTTGTATCTCCATCCGGATGTCATCTGAACAATTAATGAAAAATGAATTTCAAAAGTTGAAGAACTTAAACCATAATTTTTGTGCTACAAATAATTTCAAATTACTACTTTTCACAGGTCTTGCTAAGTTTTCACAGTGGGTCTACAGGTGCACCCTTACAACATGCACATGCATGGACATACTCGTGTCAGAGCTCGTTTTAGAGCAACTCCACCAGAAGCCCCCAAATCCGGAGCTCTACTATTTTGATTAGACAATCTGCCCTCACTTTGAGCGCCTGATTTTTTTGCTTCTACTCTAGCAAGAGCCCTCGTACTAGAGTCCTCAAATCCACTCTAACCGAAACGGACATGACCGACCTAATTTTCATGATCTGTTCTTTGCACCGTCAATATCATTCCGGAGGTTAGAGAACACCTAACGGGCACAGGATTTGACGAGATGGGGCAGAGGCGCTGCCCTTGCCGGCAGCAGCTCACATCAAGTGGGGAGCCAAGCCTAAATGTCACCGCCCGGGAGAAGAGGACCATGCGTGGTGGAGTTCGCCAGACAGGATCGACTAGGAGAATGTGGAGTTATGTGCCGGGACGAGTGGCCAAGGGCCTCTGCAGATCTGAAGAGCAGCAGCGCTGCTTGTGATGGAGAGCCTCGCTAACGACATATAGCTTCAATTCCACGAGTTTGTTCTGAACTCGTGGAATTCATCGCTGAATGTTGCAAATGATGACATATATATACACCACAACTAGTATATAACTTCATCATGGGAGGAACCCTGGGGTCTACAACAGCTGGGCCATAGCACACGCTCAAGTTCATCGATTTCCTGGGAATTGCTACAGAAAATACAACACAGAACAAGAAGCTCACCAAGCATTCCATGCTTATTTACATGATGATCTGGCACCTCTTGTTGAAGCTGCTCCCCAAGCGGTTCATGCTGCTGCACATGTCGATCTGCAGCCTCTTCTTGAAGCAGCTCCCCAAGCGGTTCATGCTCCTGCACATGTTGATCTGCAGCCTCTTCTTGAAGCAGCTCCCCAAGAGCAGTTCCATCTTAGGCGAAATTCAGTTTTAGTTTGTGCTCTAATAGTCCCAGTGTTTGCTTTTCTGTTGTGGAAGTTGCTGTAGGATTTGATGTTTGGCCTGTTTCCAACCCACGTGTTGTAAGACTTGTAGTAGTTGGTGGTAAACTCTGACAAATGGTTGACTCCACCTGGTTGTGTGCAGCCAACCACCGTGATATGTGTTGCTGATGCTAGGTACTGTGAGTTTTCAAACTATCGAATGTTGCTCTCATTGAGTTGGAGTCAGTAATGTAGGTTATGTTTTCTGTAATAATTCACTATCTTCTCTATTTGTAAACTATTGTTGATTCGGCTGTACTTGAAAGCTAGAGAATTGATTTGATATTTTCTACAAGAAATTCAGATTGTAGAACCTTGATATTTCAGATTCGAAATTGATATGAAACTTCATGCTCTTAGTTTTTGTTTCTTTACACAATTTGGGATAGTTTAGTTATGATGGAAAGCTAGGGCCCAAGAGCCTGCTAGCTTACTCGCAAAAAAAAAAGGAGCCTGCTAGCTTGCTGGCCTGAGAATCGGGCCGATTGATGGAGGCCCAAAAAAATGTGTGACCCGCTAGGCCGAACATAAAAATGGGCCGTGTTAATGGATCTAGCCCACGTGCATCAGCCTAAATTTTGTTGTTTTTCGTAATTATTACAGACACGCGTTTACACACAAGTCTGTGATAGTTACGTCTTGGCACACGTCTGCGTTAGTTCTTATCACAGACGTGTGTATACCCATCTAGGCCTGCTGTACAACGAAGGTATTATCACAGACGTTTGTATAATATTACAGACCCTTGTTGCTGCTACGTCTGTGATACACGCGTCTGTAAAGGTTCTTTTTTACATAGATCGTACTCGTTCGTCTGCCTCTGCCGACAGTGCACGTAGAATGAGATGCTAAAAAAGAGCATTTAATTGCATTGTGTGTTCAGTAAAAAACCTTTACACCATAAATGCAACTTTTTTGAACATGCATGATACTACAACCAATATGTTACTGCTGGTGTTTCCTTAGCGATTAAACAGTTCTAAGCAGTTTTTGTTTTGTTAATTTGCATAGAAACATAACAGTTCTGTATAAGATTACATAGGAAAACCGATGTAGAGAGTACATGGGGGTAGGGTAGGGACCGTCCCCTACGTTTGTTTTTTCTGAAGAAGAGACCGTCCCCTACATTTGTTCTTTGGGAGAGTTGGGCAGGTCGTCGAGAAGCCCACGACTCTAACCCACTGTCTACCACACAAGAAGCACATGCATCATGCGCATTCATATATGCTAGGACATATATCGTACATCTGTCTAGCATGAGTTGCACACGAGCATACATGTGCGTGCCGTGCGAATAATTTGACATGGCTCCACTATTCTACCTCCAAGAGAGAAAGTGAATAATATTGATGCTGAAGACTTTACCTTAACTTTATTAGTAATCCGGTTACCGCTCAATAACGACAGTAGGCAGTCAATATTATCTTCTACCATTACTAATTAATTAGTGGCCTGTTTAGAACATCGCGATAAATAGAGCACTATCTGATTACAAAGTGTTTCATAACAGACCACATGGAAATTACAGTATCAATGACATAACAAAAATGCACCGTTATCTAGTCCCGTAAATATAATCAAGTTACATTACCAAACGCCTCTCTACATGATATGTGTGATCAGAGACCTACCACCGGTCCTGTCAGCGTGCCCGTCAACATACTTCTACTTTCATTCAAGGTTTTTCTTTGTGTTAATCTCCAGCAATTACGGCTTCGGAGAGATCCAGACGTGTGGAATTCATGCAGGATAATCTTACTTTTACTAATTAGAGGACCTAACAGAGGCACCACGTTAACTCGACCATATGCACTAGGAAAAAAGATTAATCTTAGAAAGTATCTATTATGTCTATTTTGTAGAAAATAAACAAATAAAAAATAAACAATTTAATACAAGTGACTTTTAATTAATCAAATATATTTTTCAACTTCGGGGTGGGGGGGGGGGGGGGGGATCAAACACGATCCCCACCGCATATTCATTCCACACATACCCGGGGAGAGTCCCCGGTTGGTGGAAGGCATGGCCTTCACAGTTTACATCACAGCCATACAACAAAGATCAAGGAAAATTACATAGGTAGCGATGATCTCCAGGAGGCCGCTAGCTCGGCTTCTCTTTTGGGGATGTGACAAGCCCAGTCGCTCACGGCATTCCGGCAGGCAGCTTTGAGGCGCGCGGTGCTCGGAGGCATTAATCAAATATATTAATATGTTACATCTTTTAAAACTCTAGCCCGTGTGAGAGCACCGATTGATAGACTAGTTTTTCAAATTGACATGATCTTCAGCCTTATCTATACTATAAAAGAGCGAAAGAATTGGATGACACCCACCACGATCCCGCCCGTCGGATTTTTCATCCAACGGTTATCTAGGTGGGACGTCCTTACATGACACCATGTTTCGCTTCCTTTCCTTCGCGAGCCATGCGAGCCGTCGCGTCGATCCACTACGGACCGCGTACACCCACCCCCGCCGGCCATCCTTTGTCTTATGCGTGACGCTGCTGCGGCTTCCCATAACCGTATTTGCTGGTGGCCAAAACGCCAAGCAAGGATCGACAGTTCCTTGACGACGCGCCGCTTCGGCCTACGGCACCACCGGCAAAGGGTCGCCCTCGATGATGGACACGACCTGGCGCACAGGAACGAGGCGGCCGAACTCGCCTGCCTCGTCGAGGATGAAGGACGCCGCTACTGGTGCACATAGTACTCTCATGGAATCAAAGGTTGCGTTGATTTTATTGCCAATCAAGAGCGCCGCCGCAGCCTCACGCCCGTTGCCTACGCCATCTCTCCGCGAGCGCGACCCAGGCGGCCAGGCCTCTGACCTCGATCGCCCTCCCGTCTCCCCAGTGGAGACTGGAGAAGGACGTCGTCAAGACGAACGAAGATGACATGATTAGATGGATATGGAGTTGGGGGACATGATCAGACGGACATGGATTTCGCATTGGACGATCTTCAGCTTTCGTGGTCGAGTTCATGGCCATCTACCTGTTCTGTCAAATCCCGCAACCAGTTTTGCACTCTAGAATTACGAGGACCAGAGAGCTCCCTTGCTGTAGGAGAAAGGCCACAGCCATGTAAAGAAATCAAAAGCATACCACTTCGCCTTGTATGCTGCATTGACGAAAGTTCTTGTATGTACGGATTAAAAGAAAAGGTATAGCACGCACGTTTTCATGTTCCCTTCACCTTTATGTCTGTGTGTGGCTCCTTGGGGTACATGCATTAATTTTTTTTTGTTTTGCGATTTTCTTGCTGCGGGCCTATAACATACGTCGCATTGCTGCTTCACATAATACAGATGCAACTCATCTGAATAACTGATCAAACTTTTTATGCTTGCATTCACATGTGCAGATATATAGGTGAAACGCAGCAACAATCAGAGATGTGACGGTTTGGAAATTTTGATATGGCACCTGCTGCTGCAGGACTATTTCCTATGTATACTGTTGTTATACTATTTCCCACTGCAATGGGCCTGCATTTGTATTTGAATGGCTCAAATTTAGAATCTTCTAGATGATGTCGGTAAGATCCTTGTTATAATATACTGTTGTTAGATACATAACAATTGATGATTTTTCCCTCAATGTTTTTTTACACAAAAAAACGGTGGGAGAGATCCCCACAGAGCCTTTAAAATTTCATTGAAAACAATGAGAGTACAAGGTTTTTTTTCCATGAACGTTGTTTAGATATCAATTTTTTTCACAGGGATAATGATCATTGTAAACTAATTTGTCCCTCGTGTAGAAGAATTTCTCACATATGATCTCTCCACATCGAGGTACTCCTAATGCTCACATAATGTTTGATACTCCAAAGCTATATAGTTAAAAATTTAGCAGCACACAGAAGCAAGTCCCTAGCTAATATAAAATAGAATCTGCCACATTACGAATATTGACTAAGGTAACATTGAAATGGAGATAGTTTTAGATTGTGCCTCAATACCTACTGACCAGTCCAAATCCACATTCTTATTTGCAGATCATAATACTATTTATAGGCTGCAAATAGTTACTCATTTTCTACTTGTTATTTTATTTAGAATTATACAAATGCAATCAGCTTAGGTGTGCTTTTTTTACTTCAGAAAATGGAAGTGCAATCATTTTCCCTTGATTGGAATCCTTAAAGTGACGTGTTCCTCTGTCTTGACCCTTAAATAAGCACTGAGTGGGTTCATCTTTTTGGGTGACATGTGATACTGATGTTTTGTTTACAACAAAAATGTGGTAGCGATGGTTGATAAGCCTAAGTGAGTGATAAGTTCGATTTCACCTTGAAACCAGATGTAAATGTAGATGAAGCCCGCCATGGCAGAGTTTGATGTGGGAGGCCGTAAGGAAAGGGATGGTGCCGCAATTGCATTACATATTTTGGAATAATATATCTCCCTTCATTCTAAACTATAAGACATACGTTTTCGGTTTTGCTAGCTTTGGCAAATGCAATTATCTAGAAATGTCAAAATATCTTATAATTTAAAATAGACGGAGTAGTTTATTACAATACTAAACATACTACTAAGAAAAGTTATTTGATAATTATCAATTACATATGATTTTTTCTTATGAATTGTTCTTGCCAAAAAACATCATTGATATTTATCCTTTATTTGTTTTTGGATGGGCACCACTAGTAAGTATAAAGGATTACAATCGATCGAAGAGAATCCAATCACACCAAATCAAGAGAGGAGCCACGCTCGGATCTTGCCTCCTAGGAGAAGAGGAGAAGAGGCATGGTTTGGGGATATTGCTGTAGAGGATCTCGTCTATGAGAAAGAGAAGTTGCATGAACTAGTCAGCGCTTCACTATATGATCCGAGTAGTAGTGATGCCTATGAGGGGGAGCAGCCTCGCCGTGGAAGGGAGGAGTAGCAATGCAACCTCACCAGAGAGAAAGAACCGTGCACCTATCCAAGGGACCTTGCCGTATATAGGACCCTTGGGAATGAGGCGTGGGGGAAGATTTGAGAGGCCCTTAAATTTAAGGGTTCTAGTAAGGACCGTGTTAGACCTTTTTTTTTTTTGCTTCATGCCATCAAATTTAATTTTGAGGACTCAAATTCTTAGTTCGTACTGGAATTGCTCTTAGGATCAACATTCGATATCTTTTACTCCTAATTTTTACTCAGTACGATTTACTCCTAATTTTTACTCAGTACGAGAGCAATAGTTATGAATAACAACCACACATCTTGCTACTAATTAAATATCCATCCAACCTGCAAGTGCTCAAAGATTATTTTTATATTCGCAGAGGGGTTTTAGTTTGCTCGATTATACTTTAGTCCGATTATTATTCCATCGTACCATGGTCCTAGTTCCGAACAAAATCTCGTGAAAATTGAATTCCATGATGCTGCAAATGATGACATATGACAACTAGGTATAGCTTTGTCGTACTCCTTCGTCTGCCTCTGCCGACAGTGCTGCCAGTGCGCCGCAATTGCATTACATATTTTGGAATAATATATCTCCCTTCATTCTAAACTATAAGACATACGTTTTCGGTTTTGCTAGCTTTGGCAAATGCAATTATCTAGAAAAGCCAAAATATTTTATAATTTAAAACAGACAGAGTAGTTTATTACAATACTAAGCATACTACTAAGAAAAGTTATTTGATAATTATCAATTACATATGATTTTTTCTTATGAATTGTTCTTGCCAAAAACATCATTGATATTTATCCTTTATAGAAGTTTTTTGTTTTTGGATGGGCACCACTAGTACTTTATTAAAGCCGATATGTTACCGCTGGTGTTTCCTTAATTTAGATGCTAATAGACACGGATGGGTGGTCGGTCTCACATTCTTTTTGTTTTTGAACACGTCGGTCTCACATTCTGATTAGCGGTTAAACAGTTTAAGTTTGACAGTCTAATTAAGTAGTCACTAGTACAGAAATGATTTTCCGCAACGAGGCCTAGAAGCACTCCGTGGTGGGCACTTAAGATGTCCGCTACGGTAAGATGCCCGCTGCGGTAAATCACATGATTTACCGCAGTGGACATTTTTTATTTACCGCAACATGCATATTTGCCCACTGGGGTAAATCGATTTACCGCAGCGGACATCTTAAAAATGCCCGCCACGAAAAATAGGTATTTTTTGTGGCGGACGTCTTAAGAAGGCTGCTGCGGTAAATCAATTTACCGCAGCGAGTATCCTATTAGGCCCGCAACGGAAAATGGCTAAGGCCCAATAGCCCATCATGAGGCCCAATATCCACTACACGTATAAATACCGCAGTTAGGGTTTCACTCCCGCAGCCCTCACACACCCGATCGACACACACCCCACAGCTCTCTTCTCGATCGACACACTCCGCTCACGTGACTCCGCCTCCCCGGTGCTCCTCACGCTACCCATCCCTTCCCTCTCCCCGGCGCTCCACTCATTTACTCTCTCCCCGACACTCCCCGCCGCGACAGCGCTCCCAAGCGGCGGTGGAGCGGCTTGCGCCGGCGGCCTCAATCTGGTGGCGACGGCCTCGATCTGGTGGTAGCTCGGCGCGGCCTCGATCTGGTGGAGTAGCTCGGCGCGGCCTCGATCTGGTGGAGGATCCGGCGGTTCGGCGTCGTGGAGGGGATAGGGCACACTGGGAGCGGCCGGATCTATGGCGGCGCGACCCCCTCCTCCCTCTCCCACCTCCGGCCGGCGTGGACGGCAACCCCCCTCCTCTCTCTCCCACCTCCGGTTGCGCGTGGACGACGACCCCCCTCCTCCCTCTCCCACCTCCGGCCGGCGTGGAGGCCCCAACGGCGGCGGTGGATCCGGTGAGCGGGACTAGGGATCCAGATCCAGATCCACGGTAGGTGAATTCATCTCTCTTCCTCTTCATCCCAGATCCTCCATCTCCCTCACTCCTCTCTCTTCCTCTTCATCTCAGATCCGGCGCACATGGGGCGGCTCGGGGCAGATCTCGGTGCAGGAGCGGCGGATCCCGGCGGCGCAGCTTACTGGGCTCGGTGCCCTACCGGGCTCGGTGGACTTTTTTTTATTTCGCAAAATAGCATCCACAACAGGCATCCTAAACTGCCCGTTGTGGTTAATGCATTACCGTGGCGGGTAGGATGGCCCGCTGCAGTAATGCCATGATTTACAGTGGCGTTTTGTTCGCGGCGGATTCCGCCCACTGCGATTATTCATTGTGTACTAGTAAGTATTTGTTTTATTAATTTGCAAAGAAACAAAACAGTTCTGTACTAGATTACATAGGACAACCGATGTAGAGAGTACATGGGGTAGTGTAGGGACCGTCTCCTATGTTGTCCTTTGGGAGAGTTGGGCAGGTCGTCGAGAAGCCCAGGCACTACAACTCCTCTCCAAACCTTCACTGTCTATCACACAAGAAGCACATGCATCATGCGCATTCATGCATGCTAGGACATTATATCGTACATCTGTCTAGCATGAGTTTTGTATTATTATAACATTTGGACATTTACATACAAACATAATAGTGCTATACTAGATGGAGGTTAGACGGGACCTCCGATCCAACCCTTCACTGTCTATCACACAAGAAGCACATGCATCATGCGCATTAGGACATTATCGTACATCAGTCTAGCATGAGTTGCACACAAGCATACATGTACATATAATTTGATATGGCTCCACTTTTCTACCTCCAAGAGAGAAAGTCATGAATAATATTGATGGTGAGGACTTTACCTTAACTTTTAGTAATTCGGTCACAGCTCAATTAATAACGACATTAGGCAGTCAATATTATCTTCTACCATTACTAATTATTGGCCCTGTTTAGAACATCGCGATAAATGGAGCATTTTCTGATTACAAAGTGTTTCGTAACAGACCACATGGAAATCACAGTATCAGTGACGACATAACAAAAATACACCATTATCTAGTGCCGTAAATAATTAAATTACGTTACCAAACGCCTCTCTATTGGGCGTGATATGTGTGATCAGAGACCTACCACTGGTCCTGTCAGCGTGCCCGTCAACATACTCCTTCTAGGCGAATGGGCCTATAGTCCAATGGTAGGACTGTCCAGGGGGACTCTACCCACCAGAGTTCAAATCCTGGTGCTCGCACCTTTTTTCTGAAATTTTTTCAGGATTTACCGGCACCATGCATTAAGCGGGGTAGGCGATGTGCCCGTCGACAGCGAGGCGCCTGTGGTGACTTCGTGAACTTCAAGATCTGTCGGCTCAGTGCTTCGGAGGTGCTCATAGGGATAGAGTTTGCGTACGTGTATTAATAGTGGTGAGTGCGCGTACGTGTTGTGAGTGTCTACGTTGTACTGTGTAATTTCAAAAAAAAAACATACTCCTTCTAGATATAGAAGTTGGGCAGTGAAAAAATATCGTACATAATAAAAACAAGGAGAGAGATAGAGATGTATAGGAGAAAAGACGTGTCGAGGAAAAAGAAAGGTATTTTGAAACAATGAGAAGGCAAAATATTTTGAGACAAGAAGATTTTAGGATTGTTGAGGCCCGCGGCCGCCTCAACGCAAATAAATTGAAGTGGATACACGAGCATCCAAATAAGCTCCAAGCATGTCATGTACGCTCTTATTTTCTAGCGACATGCTCTAGCTACAAACACTATCATCACTCCTCATATAGTTTCCATGACGATTATATATATATATTTATATAGTACACGATGCAAGAAAAATACTAAATTTTTCGATAATCTAGGAACTTTCATTCAAGGTTTTCCTTTTTTTTAATCTCTAGCAATTATTTTGAGCCGATTTGACTTATTGTTAGTGGTCCACGTCCCTATTACATTTCTCCTTTTTTTAGAATTACACCTACAACATAGACGCACACAACATGCACACACACTCATACCTACACATGTACACAAATCCTAGATCTATGAGCACCTTCGAAGGACTGAGCAGCCGGTTAATTCGGAGATTCCTGAAGTCACTACTAGTGCTGTTTTGTCATTGAGGTTTCCTGGGCCCATTTGGCCCAAAATGAATGGTATGCTAGTCTATAGATAGGCACTGGGCAATGGGCCATGCATAAAGTTCTCGGCCCAGAAAAGCAAACCCCCGGCGTCTGATGCTCTGTTTGGACTTGGCCTTATCAGCGTTGTGTGCGTTCACGCATGTAAGATGAGGGGAAGTTGGCTCTGAAAGGAGATAGACAATTTGTGAACTTTGAATTCAGTTAACCATTCGTCGTTCTGAACTTTATCATCTTCATCTGTGCGCCATTCTTTCGCTTGGCTCAAGTCGGTCTTTTCCTACCGAGAGCCAACAGTTCGACCACATCAATTTTATTTTTCGTAGGACATATTGGCGCACAAATGCCCTGACGGATCCCTCCGGATTGAGCGTTCAGCCGATGATGAATGCCCTTGTTTGTCAAACAGGTGATGCAGCTTTTGTAAGCTGGTTTTCACAGAGGTTCTACATGGTGCACCTTTGCCAGCTGCACATGGATGTTTCGTCATTGAGGTTTCCTGGGCCCATGCATTTGGCCCAAAATGAATGGTATGCTGGATTTTTGTTTTACTTAACCTCTTAGGGCTCAATGTATGCAAGGCAGCCTGTCACGCCACCTTAAGATTTATTGAAGGAGAAAATTCTTTACTACTTGTAGTAGAGACATTGAAATACTGAAGAAGAGCACCTGGTCTTTAAGAACTGGGCAATGGGCCATGCACAGAGTTCTCGTCCTAGAAAAGCAAACCCCCCCGCGTCTCAGGCTCCGTAATGGACTTGGCTTATCAGCGAGTGTCCACGCATGTAAGATCAGGGGCATAATTAAGTTGGCTCAGAAAGGAGAGAGACAATTTGTAAACTTTGAATTCAGCTAATCATTCGTCGTTCTGAACTTTATCATCTTCATCTGTCCGCCATTCTTTCCCCTCAGCTGCCCATGGATGTACATGTACCCGTGACCAGATGGTGGTAGGGATCCTATACGTTTGTCCCCTTGGGAGACTTCGGAAGGTTTTGTCAAATGCTCACAACACTACGACGACGCCTCTCCAACCCTTCACTGTCAGTCCCACGAGAAGCACACATGCATCCTGCATTCATGCATGCATGCACCATATATGGCATGCGACAGCTGGCTTTATCGTCGTTACTCGTACGTCTGACTTGCATGAACTGCACACGAGCGTATGTGCATGCCGTGCCGAATAATTTGACATGGGTCCACTTTTCTGCACCCAACAAGAGAGAAAGTGAATAATATTGATGCTGAGTAATAATCCGGTCATAGCTCAACAACGACATTAGGCAGTCAAAATTATCTTATACTATTGATAATTAGAAGCCCTATTATAATACAACTAGTATTCACGAGATATGCTAGAAAAAGGATAAAATCCTGAAATTTTCCAAAATAATCTAATCGGAAGTCCTAACAGAATTGTAGTCTTCAGTCTAGAGAGCTAACAAGCGTGCAGGAGGATGATACGACTAATCCAACTTTATTCATATCAATTCGACAGTAATAGTTTATCTGTTACAACGACACATAGTGCTTAAATAGGGATAGTAAATGGTTCCGGCCAGCAGCATCGACTGGATGGTATCCTTTAAGTTGTGGCAGTTTGTGAAATTTTCCCCTTGGTTGTACATGAACTCCATAGTCCTCGTCAAGCCAAATATCCGCTCCAGTACCTGCTTTGGATATGCATTATTGTCTGGATTAAACCACTCGCCGTTAAAATGTTTCCATGCATGATTCCTCTTTGAGTATGCGTATCTGCCTACGTGCAACTTCAATGGAGACATTGTGCTCCTTCATGTAGCTATCGATTGTGGAAGCAACATGAGGGATTTGTTGCTCTCGCTGCACAACGTTAAGTATTCAATTATATTAGTAAGAGAAAGAGAGAAACTCATGCCAAGCAATATTCTGATACCAGGCATTATGCTTTTAGAGTTTGCTTCTAAATTTATGGCTTTATTATTAGCTAGGACTCATGCTTGATGCATGCACTGGTGTGTGGGAGGGCATGGTGTTTTAGGCATTAAAGACATCAAATTAGTTAAAGTTCGTGTCCAATATTACTTTAGTTGAGCACTTCAGATGCTTCTCCCACTAAATGCCCAATATATTGATTTTCAGTCCTTTTTGATGAATGGAGAGTTTAATTTTTTGTCTAGATCAAGATGATGGAATATTGTTCTTTTTTTGCCTATTAGGAACCAATCGATTCCACATACTTTTTGATGAATGGAGAGTTTATTTTTTTGTCTAGATCAAAATGATGGAATATTGTTCTTTCCACATATTTTTGCAGACATGTGACATAACCTTGGTACCAGGCTGTTGACATACCACCAAAGTAAATGGGCATTTTCACATGCTTTTCTGGCTAACAGTTTGCACACATAATATGTAAAGCTTATTCCATGATCTATATAGAAACAACTTTTTGTGGTAATGTAATTAGCTTGTCAAGTTCTCCGTATAAACAATGTCATGTGAGAAATATCAAACTCAAATTCATAATGAGGAATTATGAGCCTACTGTTGGGCTTCAAGTATTATCATATAAATTATAATAAGCTAAGTAATGACAAGGGATATATATTACCTCATATGACTCGAGGTCATCTACCAATCTCAGAATCACGGAAAGTGCCCGCACCATTTTAGGTTCACTGGAAACCCAATCAAAGCAATCCTCCGTTGCTATATCATCCATCCCAACGAAGGAAGCACACAACAAAAAGGGGCATCCACCAGTTATTGTTGAAACCTTGAGATGTTCATCAACAGACTTTGGAATGTAAGCTTGCTGAAGCATTTTTGCCTCCATGTTGTAGCCTCTAACTAGGTCTTTTGTTTGTAAATTGAAGAAATATATGCATTTCACCATATCAAATTAACAACCTAGATTGAGTATGTGTTTATAAATAAACATGTTGTGATGCTAGCATCAAGTTAGCATGCAAGGCTAGGAGCTAGATAAATATACACATAATGATTTCCCGCATAATCGTTCACATGGCGACCCAAAAAAAAAAACTCAAACATCTAGATAAATAACTTACAAAGTTCTTAAGATACGGCATGCGATACTGCTCCTCCTGGTAGAGCATATTTTCAATGGTTTTATAGCTATCCAATATTTTCTCCAATGCAAATTTCATGCACTCTGGAAGGTCATGCGCCTCCAATGAATCCCAGCTGGACATGATAATTCATGAAAGTTGTGAGTTCTATATGATCATAATAATGATATAAAAATATTACTGCATATACAGGCCGAAACTTCTCAATGTAATTCAACTATTCATTACATATATGCACTCACTAATGCAAAAGATTCTCAAATTTAAGTTTTGTAATTTTCAAATTCAAACTTTATCTCCAATTGTTGTATTTTCTCCAAGCCAGACTCATGTTCCATGCATGACCAAATCCAAAGATTAACAGAAAAAAACGGAGCCCATTACTATTATTTATAATCTGGTCACCTCAAGGAAACAATATATATTCTATTTGTTTCACATTATATATAAAGAACTTTGACTATTTTTCTAATCGCAAACACACACATATAAACTATAGCTAGATAAAATAGCATAGATTTTTCTTATTCTTCCATGCAAATTTCACAATAAAGATAGATATGAACTTCTGTGAACCTACAATAAACACACTCTTGAGTAGGGAAGCAATACAAACTTTTCCATACACTTTGTAAATAATTCACATTCTTCTGGAGTTGCATAAGAATAAAAAATATCATCCACAATGGTTGCCATGGCAATATTCATTGTTAATATTATTCGGCCTCGTGAATAGCAAGAGGTTCATGGTATACCCCTAGCACTCCACAATTCTATCACGAGCAAATGGAAGCCTTGATTGTATATTTATATCCTTCCACCACCTACAAATTTATTAGAGGTAATATTATCAAAAGAGATGGAATCGGTTTGTAATTCAAAATATAATTAGGTTATAAATTTGTAGAGAAAAGAGTTACTCACCTTGTAATGATATCCAGCTCATGTTGGTGAGTTGAATAATATTTGAGTTCAGCTTTGCAAGTTGCACCACCATGCACCGAGGCATCTCTCTCATACATAGAGATGTAATACTTTGACTCATAAATTCGTACTCTCCTAGAGAGGGGCATCTCAAGTGCAGAATTTATTTCACGTGCCAATGATGTCTCTTCCATGTAGGGGACCATTGTTTCTAAACGCCTTTGGCTGAATTGTATGGCTTTGTCAAGTATTGCCTCTCCATGGGTCCTCATATGTGCAGCATTGTAACGGTTCAGTAGGTCTCTAGGACTGTTCACCAGAAAACCACCTTCTTCAGCTTCGAACTGTTAGAATTTATATGGATATTCCCCTAAAATCCATACGAAGAAATTCTAATAAATCTCAAAGGCCCAATACATGTGTTCCCTAATGGGCTTTAATGTTTAGGCCCATGAGTAAAGGTGGGAGGTACAATATCAATTAGTACCATATTGCAAGTTGATGTAGATATAAGGGGTCTTCCTCTGCATATATACGTACCGATCCTCCTGGGAATAGACACAACAACAAAGACTACAATTGGGAGTTTCAATTGGAAAATCCTAACGTAGTAACTACTGAGTTACCACCGTAGTCTCACCATCCCGATCGTCAGCGTGCACCGGCGACCGGGAGAGCAGGTCTCCGGAACCCTCGTCTTTGTGATCCTGCAACGGGAGAAGGCGAATAAGGTTTTTGGGAAGCGCTCTTAGCGCGACTGCTCCCAAATCTTCTACGTCGGCAGTGTGTCGTCTCATCGTCGTCGGTAGCACGTCGTCTCATCGTCGTCAGGCTTGTGGGATCGTCAACGGGAGACGCTCAGCGACAAGCTCACGTTGCAATCGCCGTATGCATCTTCACCACCAAGTACTTCTACAATCGGCAGGTATAAATCTAACTAGTGTATGAGTTGAGTTTACACTAGTTATCATGTTCATGCTATACGATATCATGATTTGTCCTGCTAGTATATGCGATATACTGATCTGTCATGCTAGTAATCGTGCCATGCTCAATCTAGTTAATCATCTTGTCATGCTATACATTCTGGTTTTAATCTGGAATTTGCCTAATTATTCAACAATCCAAAAACCTTATCATAGGCTTTTTCCTGATTTAAGTATGGCTGTTTTCGCTGATGTGCCGAGACTAGAAAAGTGTTCTAGTGTACATTTTAAGAGGTGGCGAGTTAAGGCCATGTTCTGTCTAGAGGCTAAAGTGTTCTGGATTAGTGTTGGCTCATGTGAGGGAAATATCTCTAGAGAAAATCAGAGAAGATTTTAGGAAGACCACACTCTTCTTAGAGGAAGAACAATCCTGAATAATAAACCTTTCAATGTCAAGATAGTAACTACCTGTAAGAAGAAGCAAACTAAAGTAGAGTTGCCTTGCTTCACTTGTGGAGAGCTTGGTCACTTTTCCAGTGGGAAAAAGAAGAATGTCAACCTCATGACTATTAGCAGCGCTAATGAAGAGTACATAATGTTCCTACCGTGCTTTCAGTGTTTCAGTCCCCAAGTTGGTGGGTTAATATAGGTGCTAATATTCATGTGTGTGCTGACATATCTTTGTTTTCTTCTTATCATGGGCTTCAAGGTTCCTCTGTTCTGATGGGAAATGGGTCACATGCTTCTGTTCATGGTGTTGGCACGGTAAATCTAAAGTTTACTTCAGGAAAAATTGTGTAACTAAAGAACGTGCAGCATGTTCCTACTATTCGCAAGAACCTTGTTAGTGCCTCCCTTCTTTTGAGAGATGGGTTTAAGGTGGTACTAGAATCCAATAAAGTTGTAATATCTAAGCATGGACAATTTATTGGTAAAGACTATGATTGCAGAGGCTTGTTTCGTCTATCTTTGGCAGATTTGTGTAATAAGTCAGTGAATCACATTTGTGGCACAACTAATGATAGTTCAAGTGTTTGGCATTCTCGCTTATGTCATGTGAACTTTGGTTTGATGTCATGATTGTCTAGCTTGAGCTTAATTCCAGAATTCACTATTGTCAGAGGTTCTAAGTGCCATAGTTGTGTGCAATCTAAACAACCTCGAAAGCCTCACAAGGCAGCGAAGGAGAGACACTTGGCACCTCTGGAACTTATACATTCTGATCTTTGTGAGATGAATGGTGTGTTGACAAAAGGTGGTAAGAGGTATTTCATAACTTTAATTGATGATGCAACTAGATTTTGCTATGTTTACTTGTTGAAAACTAAAGATGAAGTGTTTGACTACTTTAAAATCTATAAGGGCCGAGATTGAAAATCAACTAGAAAAGAAAAATTAAACGTCTAAGGTCGATCGTGGTGGTGAATATTTTCCTACATCGCTTGATGATTTTTGTGCGGAACATGGTATTATTCATGAGAGGACACCTCCCTATTCGCCCGAATCAAACGGGATTGCCGAGAGGAAAACCGCACGTTGGATCGACTTGGTGAATGCCATGTTAGACACTGCTGGTCTATCTAAGGCATGGTGGGGGAAGCTTTATTGATCCGTGAGTCATGTCCCGAATAGAATTCCAAACAGAAATAAAGAGACAACTCCATATAAGCAATGGGTTGGAAGGAAACCATCACTCTCATACTTGCGCACGTGAGGATGTTTGGCGAAAGTCAATGTTCCAATTTCTAAGAAGCATAAGCTTGGACCGAAGATCGTGGATTGTGTCTTTCTAGGATATGCTCATCGAGCATTGCCTATAGATTTTTAGTAGTAAAATCTGAAGTTTCGATATGTATGTTGATACAATCTTTGAATCTCGTGATGCTACATTTTTTGAGAATATATTTCCTATGAAAGATATGTGTAGCAATGCTAAATTTTCTACGAGTTAGCTCCTCGATTTTACTACACCTATCGAGCATCTTGTTGAGCCATTTGAACAACCACTTGAAGAAGTCCTTGAGGAGGATGACAATGAAGTTCCTGTGAGGAACAAGAGACGAAGGATTGTAAAATCCTTTGGTGATGATTTCATTGTATACCTTGTGGATGATACTCATATCTCTATTACAGAGGCATATGCATCTTCTGATGCAGATGATTGGAAAGAAGCTGTTCGAAGTGAGATAGACTCGATTCTTTCTAATGGAACATGGGAGTTATCTGATTTACCATTTGGGTGTAAACCTATTGATTGCAAATGGGTGTTCAAGAAGAAGCTTAGGCCAGATGGTACTATTGATAAGTACAAGGCTCGACTTGTTGCTAAGGGTTATACCCAGAAGGAAGGTGAAGACTTCTTTGATACTTATTCACCTGTTGCTAGAATGACCACTATTCGAGTACTACTTTCTCTGGCTGCCTCATATGGTCTTCTCATTCATCAAATGGACGTGAAGACAGCTTTCCTTAATGGAGACTTGGATGAGGAGATTTACATGGATCAGCCAGATGGGTTTGTAGTAAAAGGTGAAGAGCAAAAAGTGTGTAAGTTATTGAAATCTTTGTAGGGCTTGAAGCAAGCACCAAAACAATGGCATGAGAAGTTCGACACCACTTTAACTAGTGCGGGCTTTGCTGTCAATGAGGCTGATAGGTGTGTGTATTATCGACATGGTGGGGGCCAATCTGTTATTTTGTACTTATATGTTGATGACATTCTCGATTTTGGAACGAACATTGATGTGATCAATGAAGTCAAGTCTTTCTTGTCTAAGAGTTTTGACATGAAAGATCTAGGAGAGGCGATGTAATTCTAAACATCAAGCGATTAAGGAAGAGAGTGGGATTACATTGTTGCAATCTCACTATGTTGAGAAGCTCTTGAGCCGTTTTGGCTTTATGGATAGCAAACCTTCTCCAACACCTTATGATCCTAGTGTGACATTGAGAAAGAACAAGAGAATTGCTAGAGATCAATTGAGATACTCTCAGAGATAATTGGTTCACTCATGTATCTAGCTAGCGCAACCACACCAGATATCTGTTTTGCTGTGAGCAAGTTGAGTAGGTACATGTCCAACCCGGGTGATGATCATTGGCATGCACTTGAAAGGGTCTTGCGTTATCTTAAAGGTACAATGAGTTTTGGGATTCACTATTCTGGGCACCCTTCTGTGCTAGAGGGATATAGTAATGCGAACTGGATTTCTGATATTGATCAAATCTACGCCACACAGTGGGTATGTATTTACTCTTGGAGGTGGCGCAGTGTCATGGAGGTCTTGTAAACAGACTATATTGACAAAATCAACCATGGAAGCAGAGCTTACTGCTTTGGATATAGCATCTGCAGAGGCAGAGTGGCTGCGTGAGCTCTTGTCTAACTTGTCGGTGATTGAAAAATCAATACCGGCTATCCTTATAAACTATGATAACCAAACAGTGATCACTAAAGTGAATAGTGCTAAGGATAATGCGAAGTCAACAAGACACGTTAAAAGACGTTTGAAAACTGTCAGGAAGCTAAGAAACTCCGGAGTAATAAGCGTGGCTTATGTCCAAACAGACAAAAACCTGGCAGATCCCTTTACAAAAGGGCTATCACGGAATGTGATAGAAATCGCATCAAGGGAGATGGGTATGAGACCCATGTGAGTTTACAGTAGTAGTAACCTAACCTTTTTGATCGGAGATCCCGTGACTAAGGATCTGGGAAGAACAAGCTGTTGGTAAACTGAGGAGAGTATAATAATAGCCCTCTCTAAGTGAGAGATGCAATACTCTCAATGCAGTGAGGCACTGTATGGCAGGTTGGCTAATGCCTTAATATGTTCTATTAGCTTTAACAAGCGAAGATGCTATCCTGCAGAGCATTCTTGAATGAACATACCTATATGAGTTTTGACTATTAAACGTCGCAGTCTATGAGACTTGGGTGGTCTCTAGTAAAGCTCATGAAGAGACCAGGGAGTACGATGTATATGCTCCACCCACGGGGAAGGCTACGGCAAACCCGGTACTAGTTTGACTTTGAGTAAAACTCATTCGCACAAAACTTGCAATTCAAGGCGTAGTCCATTGTTCAAGTTGTGAATTGGTCTAACTTAAAGCTCTAGGCGGAAGTTCAACTTAACGGTCTCTGCTGAAACACTAGTATATAAACAGTAGTGAGAGAGAAGGAAAATGTCTATATATTGGGCAATTGAGATCTGGTGGGGGATTGTTAGAATTTATATGGATATTCCCCTAAAATCTATACGAAGAAATTCTAATAAATCTCAAAGGCCTAATACATGTGTTCCCTAATGGGCTTTAATGTTTAAGCCCATGAGTAAAGGTGGGAGGTACAATATAAATTAGTACCATATTGCTAGTTGATGTAGATGTAAGGGGTCTTCCTCTGCATATATACATATCGATCCTCCTGGGAATAGACACAACAACAAAGACTACAATTGGGAGTTTCAATTGGAAAATCCTAACTAGTAAAATAGTGTTTTCCTCTTCTCGCTACTGAGTTGCCACCGTAGTCTCTCCATCCCGTTCGTCAACGTGCACCGGCGACCGGGAGAGCAGGTCTCCGGAACCCTCGTCTTTGTGATCCTGCACCGGGAGAAGGCGAATAAGGTTTTTGGGAAGCGCTTTTAGCGCGACTGCTACCAAATCTTCTACGTCGGCAGTGCGTCGTCTCATCGTCGTCGGCTGCACGTCGTCTCGTCGTCGTCAGGCTTGTGGGATCGTCAACGGGAGACGCTCAGCGACAAGCTCACGTTGCAATCGCCGTATGCATCTTCACCACCAAGTACTTCTACAATCGGCAGGTATAAATCTAACTAGTGTATGAGTTGAGTTTACACTAGTTATCATGTTCATACTATGCGATATCATGATTTGTCCTGCTAGTATATGTGATATACTGATCTGTCATGCTAGTAATCGTGCCATGCTCAATCTAATTAATCATCTTGTCATGCTATACATTCTGGTTTTAATCTGGAAATTAATCTGGAAATTGCCTAATTATTCAACACGAACCTCACAAACACATCTGAAATAAATGTGACGGAAATTTTTTCAGCTCGAGTTTCTAGAATTAGAAGAATTGTATAAGGTTGAACCATATAAGCGGATATATACACTACACGACTCCATATGTCAAGCGTCAGCCAAATGTTAAAAATCAACTTGAATGTTTTTACCTCCGATAGCCCAATAATACGGCATGTGTATCTCTCTTTCTCTATCTACGTTCGACTCTATCTGTGAGACTGTGACTGATCTGTGAGCAGGCCGAGGCACGAGCACTAAGGTTCAGACCATTGCATCCACTATACAGGGGCGACCGACGGGCGGCGAGCTAGCCAACACCTGAATTGACTTGTAGCCATTAATTAGGAAACCAATTCCCGGCCCATTGAGGTTAGCTAGATAGCATCTTCTATCATCCTCGTGTGTGGAAGGAACGCCAGTCAATTAGGCTCTGGATCGAAAGCTGAGCCAAAGGTCATAGTGTCACATGCATGTTTCGCCTCTGTTTGTTGCCACATTTCTATGTTGAACGCTATTGGTATCTTTTGGTTTAGCCAATTTCAAATTATGCTCATATTCAATTATATTTGCTACATGTTATGCAATTATACCAATGCAACGTTATATACATGCCAAATAATATTAGGCTTTGATTTGTCTAAAAGATTTTATACTACCCTTTTACATTTTCAATACCCACATTTTAAATCCTGGACTCGCCACTCATGCCTTGTGGTGGACCCCATGCATGTCCTTAACTTAACACACGAGTGATAGTATTTTTCTAAATTTATTACTTGATATTATTTATAAGTGGTAGGTGTAGTTTACTGTGCTCTAAATCGGCTTCTATATATCCTGTGTTTTAAAGCTTCTGGTGAGGATAGAGTTTTTTGTCGGAAAAAAACTATTTAATAACACGAAGAAACATCTCTCATGGAACGCAACGTTTAGACCAGCAGGAGCGTTGGCCTAGATACCAACCGGTACCCTGCCACCTCGGATTTGGCGGAGGCGATGGCGGTTGGATGAGCTGCAACGGGGTATGCCACATGCTCCGGAACGAGTGGCCGAGCGCCAAAACTGGCGCGGCGAGCAGCCTGTGGCGTAAGCTGGTGACGGGCCCACAAGCACATGCAGCAAAGAGGGAGGAGAGAGAGGAAAGCATGCAGTCGCAGACCCCACCATTTAAATCAACGAAAAAAATATTATATCTCATAAACTAATACTCCAAATTAAATTCTGATTGCACCATTTAATTCGTTTCAATTAATCCTTCAAAACTAGATCTCACATGAATATATTTAGATAAAGTAACATGTGGGCCCGATTTTGATAGTTGAGATGGAGTATGAGATATAGAGGTCTATGAGTGCGGAAGAAACGTATATGGAGTAGAGAATCTTGATGACTAGGACGTATGGAGTAAGAAAATGAAGGTTGATGAGTGCGGGTAGTCTTATAGGTTCAACTAGACGGGGTCCCGCGCTTCGTGCGGGGGAGCAGGGGCGGCGGGCGGGGATGAACAGTTATCACGCCTGTCATGAACAGTATGACCCATCATGGAACAGTATCGAACCAGTTGTGGAACAGTGTCAGACCCGTTAAGAAACATTGTAACCCATTATGGAACAGTGGAAGACCCGTTAAGGAACAGTGTACCCGGTACTCCCCGGACCCGCTACTGTTGCACTGTTCATCATTTACTGTAGTTAATGCTGCACAAAAACATAATAACTACTATGATTTCTCTTATTTGACAAGGCTCTCGCTTGTGTGTCTGAGCTTATGTTACAGCAAAGCCTTCAGTCTATACAGGTAATCCAACAATATTCATGCAAATTGGACAGTATTAATATATTTCTTACTACAGCACATAGTTCTAAATGGGGATCTTAAATGGTTCGGCCAACAACAAAGAATGGACGGTATCCTTGAGATTGCGGCAGTTTGTGAAATTTTCCCCTTTGTTGTACATAAATTCCGCTGTCCTTGCCAAGTTAAACATCCGTTCCAGTAGTTGCTTTGGATAAGCATTACTGTCTAAGTTAAGCCACTCGCTGTTAAAATCTTTCCATGACTGCTCTTTGAGTACGTTTATCTGCCCTCGTGCAACTCCAATGGAGACATTGTGCTCCTTCATGTAGCTATCGATTGTCGAAGCAACATGAGGGATCAGTTGCTCTCTCTGCATGCAGTTAAATATTCAAATATTAGTAAGAGAAACACAAACTCAGGCCAAACATTATCCTATTACTACTAAAAACGGTATTTGGAGGCCTCATTTGTTTACAGCAGTACTGAAGGATAGAAATTGCTGCTGCCAGCATATATAGTGAGCCAGATTGTACCTTGGATAAAAAACTGTTATGAAAAATGGCCTTTACTGCGGTACTCCGAAATAATTGTGGACCGTCCATTTATTCTGATCTAACGATAACGATCATCTATTATCTCCTAGGAGGTGTAATAGTATTTGTTTAATTTTTATTTTATAAAAATAGGGTAAACAAGGAAGGTTTGAAATTAAAAAAAAAAAAACCTTTTTAAGATTTGGTTGACGCATGTGATTCTATAAATGATATAGAAAATCTTTTTTATTTTATATTTTTGTACTATTACTGTTGCCGTTATTTTAATTAGCATGCCAATGTGTTAGCGTGTTAGCATGCCACCGTGTACTACTACTTTGCGACTTTGCGTGTGTTAGTGTGTACGACTTTTTTAAGATTTCGTCGATACATGCATGCAGCTGCTGCGGCCGATCTTACATACATCAGGAACAAAGATCCAAAATTCATGGCATGCAAGCATCTACGCAAAAATCTATCGCACAGGTATGAAGGAGATTCTGTTCAAAAATCTGGACCAGCTCCCGTCATTAGCGGCATGAGGGTGCTATTTTTGTTTTCTTGGATTTATTACTTTATTTAGTAATTCAATAAATTGAGAAAAATAAATAGTTTAGATCAATTTAAGATATTATCTCCTTATAGGTAAACGGTGTATCTGAGTATTGCCCATAAAAAATAGCTTTTCAGAAGCGGCCGACAATATAGCAGACTCCTGATTAATTAATGTAAATAGCAAGTAAAAAATAGCATTTAATTTTCATCGGTGGTTTCTTATGACAACCACGGTAGAAATATCGGCATTTTCACTAGTGGTAGCCTGCTGGTAGGCTTATCTTAGCCATCGTTGTATTGTAGATGCCTTTCAGTAGTATAATAATCTGCTTAAGCACCCATAACCCAAAACTAGTAACTCAGTTTACTCACTCGGATCTATTTTAGCTCGACTCAGCTCAACTCATTTGGTTTTATTTATGAGCTGAGCTGGCATTTCAGCTTGTTACGTTAACGAGCCAGCTCGAGCTGCCATGTCACGACCTTCTCACATAACAGGCAGTGCAAGTTCCAGCGGTAACAAGCTAGCTTGAGCTATGAATAAGCTATCTTGGGCTTGCAAACGAGCGGAACCGCGCCAAGTTAAGTTAACAAACTAAGCTAAGCAGGCTTGTTAGAGCCGAGTTGGCTCGATATCCTTCGTTAGTTATAGTTAGGAGGTTGCATTCAAGTTTATAGCTTATTTATAGCTAGGTCTCATGGTGTATGCTATGGTGGGAGGGCATGCCACTACCACTACCAAATTATCCCTAATAGTACAATTATCGATAGGAAAATATGAACTACAATTAGGGAAACTAAAAATCAATTTTGGAACCGAGCTTTAACTTGGCGAGGATAACAAAAAATGAAAATTTCCTTCGTGTCACTTCATTTTATAGAGCAATATGTTATGTGAGAAATATCAAACTCAAATTCCAAACTGAAAAATGGAATTATGAGCCTGCTATTAGAATTCAAATACTACCATATACTCTCTCCGTCCTAGAAAAAATGTCAATCTCACTTCCCGAGAAGTCATATCTTTTCAACTTTGACAAAAATGAATGATAAAATATTAATAATTGTATTATATAATTAGTACTATTAGAAAAATTTTTGAATTTATTTTCATAATAGAATTATTTGGAGATACAAGGCTTGCTAATACTAAAAATCCACTGATACTTAAGAAAGATTGACCAGCATAAATCCCATAACGTCATTCCTTTTGGGCAGCGAGAGTATATTTTAAGCCAAGGAAGTAGTTAGGGACATTACCTCATATGATGCGAGGTCGTCTACCAGTCTGAGAATCACGGAAAGTGCCTCCACCATTTTAGGTATATTGGAAACCCAATCAAAGCAATCCTTTGTTGCTATATCAGGCATCCCAACGAAGGAAGCGCATGACAAAATGGGATATCCAACAGTTATCATTGAAAGCTTCAGATGTTCTTCAACTGACTTTGGAATGTATCCTTCTTGAAGCATTTTTACTTCCATGTTGTAGCTTCTAACTAGGTCTTTTATCTGTAAATTGAAGATAGTGAATATATGCATTTTTTAACATATTGAAATTGAAGCTAGATTGAGTACGTGTTTATAAACATGTCGTGGTGATGGCATCAATTTATGCGTGGCTGCTAGCTAAATACATGTGCACCTAATGATTTCCTGTGCAATCATTCAAAATGAGAACCAAAAATTTGAAACATCTAGATAAGGAAGTTTAACTTACAGAGTGTTTTAGATATGAAATGCGATATTTCTCCTCTTGGTGGAGCATATTTTCAATTGTCTCATAGCTATCAAATATTTTCTCTAAACCAAACTTCATGCACTCTGGAAGGTCATGAGCACCCACTGAATCCCAGCTGGACATGATAGTTCACAAAAACTTGTGAGTTTTATATGGTCGTCGCAATGATAGAAAAATGTTGCTACATATGTGTAATGATAAAACATGTTAGTAGTACATACAGAAACTAATCCAATTCAACGATGTAATTATATTTGTGGTATGTACGTACTCATTACTATTACAAAGGTGATCCTCTTGATGCACTTGTGTCAATTAAAATCATCTCGGTACAATTGCCACGGCGTTTTGCAAATCAAGCTTCAAAGACTAGTCTCTTAAATAAACTACTTCATAAATGTGATTATTTCCAGAGCTCATCTTCTACTTTTGTAAATAGCATAAAACTACTCATAGACTTTTCATATGAAGTCAGATAAAGTTAGACATGTGAACACCGCAAGTCCAAGGTGATCTTTAATTTTGTAGTTGACAACTTTTATATTTTAAACACTCGTTTTAGCTTTAATTTGGACATGATGTATACCAAAGTTTTAGCTATCAGTGATCTTTATAGTTGCATGTTTTTCTTTGAGATATTTTATAGCACTATATATCAATCCTAACCCATCAAATTTCAAATTAACTTTGATGTTGATATAATCTATACTTGGTTTTAACTCTTGACATGATCTTAAATATTTAATTGTAGCTCTTGACAAAATCTACAGATTTGTTGTTTTCATTTTTTTATTTGATATATTTTTGGGGCCTAAATACTTGGTTTAATATAACTTCTCATTTTTTAAAAAAAAATTGAAATTCAACTTTTGTCTCCATTTGTTTGGATCCTCCTCCAAGGTAGATTGAAGTTTCCATGTATGGTGACATGCATGAACGATGGAAAAGATTAACTGAAATATAAGCAACTCATTAATATTATTTGTATTATGGTCACCACATGGAAACAATATATACTCATCATGTATATAATAAATTTAGCAAAAAACATTATTGCATGAAAATTTCAGAAAAGAGAAAATTTAGTGAACCTAAGATAAAGGTATTTTCAAGCTGGAAGCAATACAAACCATTCTATGCACTTGGTAAATAATTCACATTCTTCTGGAGTTGCATAAGAATCATAAGTATCATCTAAAAGGGTAACAATGGCCGTAATCATTGTCAATATTATTCGGCCTCGTGAATAACATGGTTCATAGTATACCCCTAATATCCACAAATAGCACTCTACAAGTCTATCTCGAACAAATGGAAGCCTTGATTCAATATGTATATCCTTCCACCACCTATAAATTTATTGGACTTAATATTATCAGTAATGGATCTTGTTTGTAACTTGAAATATAAATGAAATTTAGATAATAAGTTCGTTAAGGGAAGAGTTACTTCACCTTGTAATGATATCCAGCTCATGTTGGTGATGGAGTTGCATAATATTTGCGTTCAACTTTGCAAGTTGCAACACCTTCTCATGCACCGTGGCATCTTTCTCATATGTGGAGATGTAATACTTTGACTCATAAATTCCAACTCTTCTAGGGAGGGGGATCTCAAGTGCAGATTTAATTTCATGTGCTAATGACTCTTCCATACAAGGTATGATTGTTTCTAAATGCCTTTGGCTGAATAGTATGGCTTCGTCCAAAATTATCTCTCCATGGGTCCTCATATGCGCAGCATTGTAAAGGCTCAGGAGGTCTTTAGGACTATCCACTCGAAAACCACCGTCTTCATCTTTGAACCTCAAAAACACGTCTGAAATATGCCACGTAATTGTTCGACATGAATTTCGAGAAATAGAAGAAACTATCAGATATATGCGTTATTTTAAGTTGTTGTCTGCTTTACATGGCGAGACCGTGTAATACCTCACCGGGGTCAAGGATTAAGTGACGGCACGTAAACCATAGGGATACTTATTTTGGGATGGAAGTAGGTTCGTGTACCTGGTGAGACCGTGTATCGATGTTTACGAAGGAGACAAAACCACAGTGCTACCGTTCCAAGATCACAGTCACTGACAACAGCAGTTTGAACCTGTGCTCGTGCAGCACTGATCTCTTGTTCGAACAGGTGATCCAAGCATAGATGCTCCAATGCATCAATGAGGTGGATCTTACTACTAGTAGTAGTTGAACTTGTTATCATTCTGGCCACTTCTTCCCTGAGTTTATCCACTCGTTCTTGCATCTGAATCTGGTCAGTACAAATTGAGATGAAAAGGAAAAATACTAAGTACAAACTGTGGCACTTACTATGCCATCAGAAGAAAATTCTTAGAATCGATATCGCATCATTAATTAGTTTTTTAAGTATAAATCAGAATACAAGAAAAGGAATACATCTTAGTAAATAGCAAGACCTGTTGTCGTGATGAAAACGCTGCTTGGTTGGAGTAGCCGAGGAAGTAATCTCCCCAGATAGATGGCTGGAAAATGCCGGTGTTCTGCCTCAGGCGGTTGTCACCATCGCCGTCAAGGCCTCGCTGTGTTCGTGCGGCGGAACATTGCAACCTGCTAGGCCGCCGCCATGAAACGAAGCCTGCTGGAGATATAGTTTTCCAGATGGGCCAAGCCCGCTGGGCCGGCCCGAGCACGGCACTGAAAAGCACGGCCCAGGCACGGCCCGGCCCGGCTCCCATCGTGCCCGTGCCAGGCACGGCACGGCCTCGTGCCCGTGCCTGGGCCGCCATTTCGGCCCGTGGCCCGGGCACGGGCACGGCACGGTTTTTGGGCCGGCACGATTTTGGCCCGATAATTATTAGCCATTGGATGTTCCAGAGAAACTTGTGGCCGTTCGATGAGAGTATATAATGCTGAAAACCCTAACTTCCTCTCCCAATTCACAAATCACTACCAGTGGCCGTCGTCTCCTGTGTCCTGTCCTCATCCCGTGCTCCTCCTCCGTACTCCTCCTCTCGGTTGCTCCTCCCGTACTACTCACATGGTGTCTCTTCTTCAAGCAATAGACCAATAGTTCGTGCTTCAATCCAACACTTTCCCCTCCCGAATCCAATCTTCTTGCTCCCATGGCTAGCACTCGCACGGCGGCGGCGCAAGGCCTGTCCGTGGCTGCTGCACGAGGCCGGTGCGCGGCCCCGGGGTGGCTGCGCCCTGCGCGAGGCTGGTGCGCGTCCTCACGGCGGCGGTGGCGGCGCGAGGCCGGCCACGTCCCCTTCGCGGCGGCGGCGTCGAGGGCGCGTCTACGCGCGTCTGGCGGCGGCGACGCGCGGCCAGGGCCGTGTCCCCGCGCATCTGGTGCGTCCGGCTGCGTTCCAGCGGCGGCGGCGCGTGCACAGGAAGACCGGGATGCAGCTCAGAAGGTGCGCGTCAATGGCGACGGGCTGGCACGGGCACTGCGGGCCATCGTGTCGATCGGCACGGCACGGCACGGCTAAGGCTTCATAGTGCCGTGCCTGGGCCTCGACATTGGCACGACGGCACTATCGAGCACGGCACGGCGGGCCGCCGTGCCGCATCGTGCCGTGCCTCGCCGTGCTCGTGCCCGTGCCGTGCCGGGCGGCCCGTTTGGAAAACTTTAGCTGGAGACTGCCTGAGCGGCGGTGGCGGCGATGCCACAACAGCTGCAGAAATATGGTTGCAGCTCCTCATGCTGATGCTGCTGCTGCACTCTGGTTAGATTAGAGAAGCTGCTGGCTATGTATATATAGGGAGTGAGAAAGTTTACTGCTGGTGCATCTCGTTGACTATATTCTTCGTGCAAAAAAAAAAAAAAAACAAAAGAAATACATGCAAAACGCCTCCGTGTGCCCCTGCTTGTTTCCGATTATTGGTGCCACACTGCCACACTTGAATACTACAAGAAATCACTTGCCTATTGCCATATGTGTACGTGTCGACACATGTGCGTTCGTGGACCCATGTACCACAGTGCTGCGTGGAAGAGAAGCGTCGTCCGCGGAAAAATCATCCTCGCGCTCACATCAGATGCAATGCACTCGTCGCCTTGTGTGCACCATCATCGCGCCCTCAACCTAGCTCAATCAACGGCCTACTCATTACATTTTCCACCGCCCGGGTCGGGCCATTCGTCGTGTCCTCCAAAGATCTCGGCGGGTTTGGTTGGCGCATCGTCGTTCACTGCCAGGTCTAGCCTCTACCTGTTCACCTGCAGTTACCTTTATTTTCACTTTATATATTTATTATTATTACATTTAAGTAGATAGAGGCTTAATTACATTGTTTCATATTTCACATTTCATATTATTATATAAATAATGCATAACGTATACCTTACTAGAGCTAGAACTTGGTCCGTACTATTTGAGAGCGGGTCAAGGCACGATTCTTTGGCACGACATAAAGCACGGCACGCACAAAATATTTTAGGCCATGCCAGCACAACACAAACACGAGGCCCGCGCCGTGCTTAGGATCTCAGCACTGCGGGCTACATAGCACGGCCTGCATTGTGGGCCGTGATTGGCCTGACACGGACGAAAATGGCACGTAAACACTTTACAACTCTTTGATATGATTTTTTAGCATTACTATAGTATCACTCATCAATTCTTGAATAGATTATAAAAATTATTAATTTTTTTAAACAGTGCACAAAAGACTAGCTGCAATGTGCCGGTGCTCAAAAAACTTTACCTCTGACATAGGCCTTGTTTAGATTCCAAACTTTGGCTTCCAAATTCACTATGCAGAATTCATATTCCCCGTTACATCAAAATGTCAGCACATATATGGAGTACTAAATATAGATGAAATAAAAAACTAATTGCACAGTTTTATTGTACTTTGTGAGACGAACATTTTAAGCCTAATTAATCAATGTTTGGACAATTATTACCAAATAAAAATAAAAATGCTACAGTATGACGGGACACTTACTATGCAGATTTTAACCACCAAGTTTGGAATCTAAACAAGGCCATAGGCCACCGATGCCTCAACCGCTTTGCATACCACAGCGTTGGCACCGAGGCTTCAACTGTTCTCTGGACCCCGTGTAGAGAAAAACAAAAAATCCCCTTTCTCTTCCTCCAAGCTCTCTGTCTCCCTGCTCTACGCCGCGCATCTGGTCTCCCTGCCGCTCGATCTGGCGCCAGCGCGAGGCGAGCAAGCACGCCCGCATGCCTCGCCGGAATCAAGCTGGCAAAGCCCTACTGCCGCTCGCGGCTCGCCCAAGCGGTGGAGCTCCTTCTTCCCAGTCGTCGGCCGCCGCTGTCATCCGTAGGCCCGATGCACCGCCGTCGCGTTGTCCGTTTCCCACTCCGGCGCTGCCGCCTTGTACCTCTCCCACTCCGGCCAGATGGGATGCGGCCGCTTGCCGCTCGGCCTGTAGACCCGACGCCCCGTCGCCACGGAGGGGGCTTCGACCGCACAGGCAGCAGGTGCACGGGCGACGCCGGCGCCGTCGTCGTGGCGGGGTCGATGGCACCGTTGGTGCCGAGGAGAATGTGCGCCGAGTAGATCCCGCCCGTCGAACCTCAACCGCTGTCGGGCCCCGCTCGGTGGAAGAGAGAGAAAGATGAAGCATCGATACTTCTACTTGCCACGGTACCGAATCCTTTTGCAAACTTGGCATCACTCACAACGTTCGGCATCGGTGCCAAGTGTTCTTTTTCCTCTTTCGGCACCGGTAAAACTCAACATTGTGAAGAGTCTAAGCTATATATAGTTATTAATTATGAGCAAAAAAAGAAAACAAAAAAAGATATTTTAAGGGCCGTGCTTGGGCTGGCACGACCCGAAGACGTGCCAGCGTGCCACGGGCCGTGTTTGGCCCGATAAAAAGTTTTATCATGCCATATCGGCACGGCACGACGTGCCTAGAGGGCTCGAGGCACGAGAGGGATGTGCCGTGCCGGCCTGGCCCGGCCCAAGTCCCACCTCTATATCTCACTAGCATCACATATTTAAGTATGCCAACACGTGAAACTCTCTTTTGCTTTATGAGTCAAAGCACACATGGTCTTCTAAAGATATAAAAACCATGCATTTCATGTGTGGTCACTACCATTATTTGTGGCAATGGACGGGAGGTATTTTTGGACATAGGCTCAATAAGATAAGGCTTCCTCTATAATGGCTAGTAATACAAGTCACCTCTAAAGATGTATTTGTAGAAGCAACTTCGTATCCAGCTGCCTCTACATATGTATCTTCACTAGCAGTCCCCTCTAATAGTAGCATTGCGGCGATAGTAACAACGACCTTTGAGGTTGATCTATAAATGACTATTTTTATTAGATATGTATGGGAATTTAGGAAGGGGACCTCAGTTGTTTGTATGGAGTGATTTGCATTCCACTTTAGCACTCATACACCTCTTCCACCATGACGAGCTAAACTGGTGAGCCCAATGTTGGATATGCGAGCATAATCATAGATTCATGTAGTAGTTTGCTGACCTCAGATTGAGATGACGCGGGATTGATGATCCACCCCATTGTCATCTTCTTTGACAGCCTTGACATAGCCCTATGAGGAGTGAGCAGGACATTGTATGCGAGAGAGAGAGAGAGAGAGAGAGAGAGAGAGAGAGAGAGAGAGAGAGATTGCATGTCTTCAAGCAGTGGTGGTGCATTGACAACCTTGACATGATGTTGCTAATTAGGGAGAGGAAGGGGCACTATGACCTAATGTGTTGTCAATATTGCAGAATTGAACATAGTCTTGGTTGGAAAACTCCTTTAGCCCCTCTTAGTCGTGCTCAGCGTTGAAGAGGGCGCCACTAAGGTCGACCATGAGTAAGGCAATGTCTTTATTGGTATATTGTGCATGGTGTTGCCATGCTCGTCCTTAGTGGGGCAGCAACATTAGGAGTTGTAAGGAAGGAGGTTCTTGGTTGCCTTTACCACGCCTCCCTTTTCCTTCCTGATCCTAGGCATCTCCACTGCTATCTTTCTACACTTCCATAGCCACCTCCATGGTTGGCCTCAGGCCCACGTACCAATGCTCAGGAGAAAGGAGACACTATGATTGAGAGGAAACAAAGATGAGCTAGTGGCTATAAGATTAGAAAGAGAGATGTGGCTCTACGAGATTGGTTAGGGTTTCAGATGGGTTGAACTCAATCAGCTGAGAGCCTCATAAGAAGTCCGTATTTGAAAATAAGGGCTAATTTTATAGATGGGTCTCTTAAGTGGTCTACCTGCTTAGAGAATCTCCAGCAATGCTACCTAAAACACAACCCTACTTCTCCATCTTGGTAGCTACCAATTTTGATACTACTTATATTTTGTTGTTTGCTCCAGTGGCACTACCCAAAACTGGCCCTCGAAATGCATCCTAGTATAGGATGACATGTGGGACCCACATGTCATGCTCTCTAATCTTCTTCTTCCCATCGATGAACGCAGCAGAAGCTAAGCAGCGTGCAGAGAGGCAGAGCTATGGTGGCGAGGAGGCATGGCCACCACACAAGGGTAGGGATGTCGCGTCGCCCCGGGCTCGCCATGCTAGGTAGGCTCACCATTCTAGGATAGGTTCACCAGGGCGGGGCTGGGTCGCCACATCGGGGTAAGGCGACTGAGCTAGGGCGGGCTCGCTGGGGGAGGCTTGCTACGTTGGGTATGTGCGGCTCCGGAGGGAAGGGTCGAGGAACCATGGCCGGATAGTCCAAGGCGGGAACCGCCGCTGCCGGGGCGGCCACCAAGGGTGGCCAAGGAGGGTCGTCGGGGTTGATCCGGGGAAGCACTGTTGCCCGAGGGGAAGGAGAGCGACCCGACCCCCCGACCCGACCTACTTTTTTTTATAAATAAAGGGGGAATAAAAAGGTACAACGAGATTTACACAAGGCGTGCAAAACAGAAAGAAAAGAGATAAGGGTATCTAATCGCACTCAGTGTATCTAATCTTGCTGATTGCAGACCTGACTTGGTTGGACGAGATAATTGTATTGCAGAGAGACATCAGCGATGACGTAACGAGATGGTCTCGATCGGACAGGAACAAAGGTATCAGCGATAATAAACAGACCAATAAGCGAAGTTATTATCTAGTCCGGCAAGTTGATCAGCGATAATAAACAGACCAATCAGATCACGTTACCCAACGCGTGTTGATTGGGCGTGACATTCATGCTCTCCCAAGGCTACCAGGTACACACAATAAAGGGTGACCAGACCTACCATGCCTTTCAATCTCTCGATATCTCGGTACACACAATAATAGGTGACCAGACCTACCACCGTCCGCCTGTCCATCAGACCTACCACCGTCCGCCTGTCCATCAGCGTGCCTCTCTCTCTCTCAAAACAGATGAAGTTTGGATATACATGGAAGTTCAGGAGAGTGAAAGAAACTATCGTCAAGATAAGAACAAGAAGAGAGATAGAGAGAGGGTATATTAAAAGAGTAATGCATATTGAAAAAAGGAACTGTGTATATTAAAAGAAGAAAAATATATTGAAAAATAAGAAGGCTAAATATTTTTGGGACAAAAAAATATTTTAAGATCAAAAGAGCCGATATATTCCCTCTGTCACAAATAAGTGATGTTCTCATTTCTAGAGGAGTCAAAATATTTTTAACCTTGATAAAATATATATACCAAATATTAATATTTATAGTAGATAGTTAGTATCATTATAGATAGATAGTTGAATCTATTTTTTATAATAAATAAACTTATTTAGAGATAAAAATATTGATAATATTTTCTATAAATATAACATGAATATCATATATAACAAACACTTATTGTTCAGCCAGGCAGTATTGTCTAGATCCACCACCGTCATGTGTGACGACGTTCTTTTGGCTTCTTGTTCTACGATAGTAAGCCTAGGTTGACAGTGGACTCGGCGAGAGGTGGAGAACGAAGCCGCACGCAAATCATCGTCCTCCGCCTAACTACATCCTTATATCCGGCGTGACAGGACTGGATTAGAGATTTTCAATTATCTATCTCTCCCCGTTGTCGTCTTCTGGGACAGTGCTATTCTGCCGTAGAAATAATAATAATGTATATAGTTTGGTGTTGTCTGGTTATGGCGATCAACTCGATCTGAAGCAGAGCGCGCATGCAGGCTTTGGTTTAGCTCTCTTCTAGTCTCTAGTTTTTCCATGATGTCATTTCTGTCTGAATTCTATCTGCTTTCTCCGAAAAACTCTATATTTCCATTTTGATTAGTACAAATGGGGCCTCTCTTGGTTGGAAAAAAAGCACAATTGATAATATTGACGAGACTAGTTGCTGTGCTTGCAAGAGATTGGGTTTCTTTTCCTCTTTTTTCTTTAAAAATGCAAGAGAATATCAAAGCATTTACTAAATCGACAGTTACCTCGACGTAACGAAAAGATTAAATAGGGCATGTTTGTACCTACTAAAATTAGTGAACTAAAATAGTTAGTCACCTTTTAAGACATCTTGAGTGATTAGTAGTACTAAATTCTTTTAATCACCTTTTAATTAGTTTGTTTGGAACTTTAGTCTCTAAAGAGACTAATGTTTAGTCACTGCCAGTAGGCCGGAACAAAGAGGGCCATACTTTCGTACGCTTCAGAACGATGGCTGCTCATAGCTGTGGCATGCCTGCATCGGTGCGTTGGTGGTGCTGCACTGGTTTGAGCATTGAAGGCAGCGCCCTAGCTAGTGTGCCATGGTTCTTGGGTCGTCCGTGTTGTGCACAACATCGGTGGTGTGGTGCCCGCGCGCTTCACACGTTCGCATGCTTGTCTTCTTGTTGTAAGGAGTATCGTTTTTGATGGAACGTTGTAAGGGGTATCTAGAAAACTAGATAGATTAAGCATGTCATGTACGCTCTTAATACTGGTGAGATCATCTAGCTAGAAAGACTATATCTCTGCTTCCCATGTGGTTGCTAAGACATGTTCTGTCGTCAATTATTTATTTTCACACAGTACATGTGCACCATGCAAAAAAACTACCAAATTTCTCAATCATTCTAGGTACTTTCATTCACAGTTTTTCTATTTATTAATCTCTCGTAATAATTTTGAGCCGATTTGACTTGTTGTTAGTGGTTCTAAGAAAAAGACTTGTTGTTAGTGGTCCACCATTCACTTTTTTTTTACGAGCAACTCCACATGTCTATTACATTTCTTTCCTTTTAATTTCAGCTGTTTCACTGAGGTTTCCTGGGTGTTTTGGCCCAAAATGAATGATTCTAGATTTTTTTTCGTCTGACCTCTTGTTGGGCTCAATGTATGCAATGCAGCCCGACAAGCCACCTTATATTTATATAACGATAAAAAGGAGAAAGTTCTTTCTACTACTTGCAGACACATTGAAGATAGTACTAAAACCGCTTACACAACCTAAAAAGAAGATTTCGGGATACTCTCTTGTGGAGTCGGGGACGCGCTCCCCCGCCTGACCTGCCTGACCTGCCCACCCTCGCGCCACCGCCGGCAGCGGCGGTTGCCTCTTCAGTACCGCCGGTCGTTGCCCCCATCTCCTCCACATCCCCCTTCCCATCCACCTCTCCCTTCCCATCCACCTCTCCCTCCAGCTCCCCTGCATCTGCCCGCCCCCAGGATCTAAGTGCCCCCTACAAAACTCTGCCCGCCTCCGATCCACCGTCGGTGGCGGCGTCGGTACCCGCCGTCCCCGTCTCTCCAGCTTCCCCACCTTCGCCTACCTCCCAAACCTCCCCATCTCCGTCCATCTCCCCACCCCTACCCACTCCCATCCCTAGCCCTAGGAGCCGAATCTAGGGGGTCTTGAGCTCGCCTTCGGTAGGGCCGCCAACGGCCTTCATCCCCGCGCCGCCTCCAACCAACGCCCTCGCCTCCCCTTTCCCTACTAGGGCAGAGCATGGCTCCAATCTGCCACCATGGAGCCCCTGCTTGTTGCAGCAGGTGGCTCCATACGCCACCGTCGTCGACTCCGTCGCACCGGATTTTGGTGCGCCATCGCTGGCCCACCACAGCTCTGCTGGAGTGCAACTCGCTCGCCGGTGGGCGCAGTAGCCACCCAACCCGAATCGCGGCTAATGCAGGACGGGTCTATAGTCCTCTTCGAGGATGACGACGGCTCTGCATCCAGCTCAACGTTGTAGGCTGCTCCGGTGTTGGGACCAACAACTTCCTCATTCACCCTAGGGGCAGCTCGAAGGGGTGCTCCAAAGCTCGTTGTTGGGCGGACGAGGACTCGAAGACCCCAACCTCCTACCTCGACGCTATCTGCCTTGGATCGCAGGTTCATACGTTGTCGTTGCCGGAGCGGGTCGTGCCACGCCTAACCGTCGACACGTCCCGCTGGTGCTACTATGCGGAGCAAGTGCACCCTAGTTGGCACTAGCACGATGCACAGGGGCGTAGCCACACGGCTCACCGATGGCGGTCGTGCCCCGAGTTTGTGCATGGCTTGCCTGCCCAACCTGTGGAGGGCCGCATCCCCGCCCGACAACACCTCGGCCATCGCGAGTGGTGCTCCACTCGGCAGCGCATCTCCGCTCCGGCACCTAGCGTGAGGTCCTACCGCCCACAGGGTGGCAACCTGCGGCCCTCCGTTCGCTATCCAGCATATCTTCATGGGAAGTGTTTCAACTGTCTCTCCACCGCCCACAGGGTGGCAACCTGGCTGTTGCCTCCACTGCAAGGGGTTCTGGCACCTTGCTCGAGACTGCAAGCAACGGCGGAAGGTGCCTTCTCCCTGCTCTGGCGCAATTGTCTGGGTTACTCTAGGCAATCAATCGCGTGCATCGGACGCAGTTAGGGAGGTGCTAGGTGCGGGCGCTACTGTGCCTGGTGCGGCTACATGCCACGGCGAAAGGCAGAGGCGGCAGAGACGTCGGCGATGACGGTGTCGGCGTTTAGCCTGGGCCGACCATACACCGCCAGGCTCCAACGTGGGGGCCTCTGCGTCGTGCTTTCCTGAGCATGACCCACTTGTGGAGGCGATGTGCACGGGTGATGGTTCTGCCGCATTAGTCGTCTCCTTCGACCCGATGTTTGAGGAGCTCCTTGCTGCCACGTTCATAGCAAGTTGCTCTTTTTAGGCCTCTACCCCAGGGTTAGCGGAGCCCCCACCGATGGCGGCAGCCCCGGTAGCCCCGCCTCAACCGTCAGCGCAGAAGCTTCAGCCCAACGTCGACATTGGCGATGGGGACAAACCTTCATGGTTCGCGGGCAAACTTCAGTCACCTCGCCTCAGTCGTCGGTGCGGGAGCTGGAGGAGCTTACGCCTCTTCAGGTGGGTCAACCTGACGTCGGGGCAAATTGAAGCTTTGGACGGAAGCTTCCTGGCGACCAATCACTAGGCCAGTCGAAAATGCTTCTCGGAGGTCAAAGTGGCCTCGCACGGCGAGCAGCAGGGGCAGACTCCTTCGTAGGTCGCAGCACTGCTCCTCGCTGGGTTGTAGTCTTTTGGGTAATATCGAATCTTAGTTTCCTATAGGATGGTCCGGTCTATGGATGTATGACCTCCAAGTGCACTCGTCATAAGAGCGTTGTCCGTACGTTTAAACTCTTCTTCTTAATGCAATGATGTGCAAATCTTTTTGCGTATTCGAGAAAAAAAAGATAATACTGAAGAATTAAAGCACCTGTTGTTCAGGCACTGGGCACGCAATAGTTCTCGGCTAGAACAACAAAAGTCCGCGTCTTGAGGCTCTGGATGGAGAGCCTTGTAAGCGTTTTGTGTGTGTGTATTGTGCGTGCATATGTAACGTGAGGGGTATAAGTTGGAGAGCATCTCTGAAAGGAGATAGACATTTTGTAAGCTCTGAACCCAGCTCATTCATGTTCTCAACTCAAGACTTTTAACTCCTCAACTTTTTAAAATGTTTTCTAAGGAAATTTTACTATCAGATATCGGAGAAACGTGATTTTAACGTGTCCGCAGCGGCGGTGCTATCGACTTCATTATATAGTGGAGTCTATTACACTTGTCCGCCACTTTTGCTGTCAACAGATACCACTGATCTCCCTTTCATATATTCATTCGTGCAAGGATGGACGACATATTTTGATACATTTGCAAATAACGATGCTATTATTTTATTTAGTGATAGTTTATAGTAGGAAAGAAACACGCAAGTACATCCATTATTCAGTAGATGCTGCACTGACATGCATGGCATGTCAACGTTATTCATCATACTGGAGCACACGGGAGGAAGCTAGTAGGCAGCGGTTCTAGCTTATCAGCCGACATGGGGCGCCTCGGCGACGGTGTTAACGAAGATGCGCACGCGGTCGGGGCGATAATCCTTGGTCACCGGCGAGCCAACAGGCAGCACGACGATGTCGGCGTCGGGCTTGTCCTTGAGGATCACCTTCTTGGCTTCCTCCACGCTGAGCCCGACCACCTCCGGCCACGACGTCTTGGCGCTGCCGCTCTCCGGTGCCGCTGCCGTGGAGCTCATTGTCGTCGTCGGTCGCGAACTGCGAATAGGTAGCTACATCAGTGAAAAAGGATGATGCTGTGGCCTGCGAATTGAAAGGAAATTAAACAAACTACGACGACACGACGACTATATCATTGAAAAAACAACTTAAGGTAGGTAGCACACTCAGACACTCACGGTGTACTCTGCTCCTGTTTGTATGGTGCTGCTTTCTTGTACTGCTGGTGGTTAATTAAGCGAGCTATGCACGGGTGAGGTATTTATAGATCGAGCTGCTAGCTAGCTAGCTGCAGGCACGATGTGTCTCAGTGTTCATCGCGATTATCAGCCTTTGTCTTAGCCAGCTAGCTAGGCATATAACTGAACAAAAACGAAAAGGAAAATAATATTGATGGACGGTGCCAAGAAATCGTAGCTGCTCCACCGCTCACCAATAATGCATGCAAATATGTACGCACGAGGCACACGAGGTGGCCCCTGCAGCAAGTAAAAAACAAGCAAAAAAAGATAGCAACGCTGCAGAAACATGGTTTCTCCTCGCCAGCAACCAAATGGCTAGTCATCATCTTCAGCTGGCGCATACACACACACATTGACAGAATCAAACTTAGCAGAGAAACTTAGCAGCTTCAGTGCGTCTGTGCTTTGTACTCATGGCATTCAAGGCACAGGGCCACCAGGACAGGCCGTGAGATGGAGGCACAGGGCCACTATTAGGCTGGCAGGCGTGGTGAGGTAGAGGAGAAAAAAGAAAACAAATACAGAGTGATATGAACATTTCACATTTTTACCTACCATGCATGAGGACTTTTTTTTTTCTTCGCATCTGAATCAGAATGGTTCCAAACTAATCATGGACTCTCGAGAATGTTCATAAAGATAGGATAGGGTGTGTGCCTTGTATGGTGATGATTGTGCAAGATAAGATAGGGCACATACAGCTGTTGCCTTGGCTTCTTAAACAGGATACTATATTAATTCAACCGATATAAAGAACAATATCTCTAAGGATATCGCAATAATATATATGGGTCACTGTATATATGCTGCTTCTTGTTTGGACGGCTGGTTGTGTTCGAAGTTTGGAGCTATACATTTTGTAGCAAAGTTTTGGCCATTTGATATGTACATATTAGAAAAGTTTGGTGGCATTGAAAACTTGCAAAACTGAACTAGCTAGTTACAAATTTGAGTATTCAATTGTTCTCAAAAAAAAAAAAAAAAGGAGTAAAAGATTGACACAAGAAGTAATTACTTCAAGGTACGTGGTTCCTTATGGTAGAACATGCTCACCCTGATTTAAGTATCCATCTTGATATGAGTGTTCATATTTTTCTAGATTTATATAAATTGTTCGTATAGAAATTTTTCTGAAGTTATATAAAGTTTCTATCATTATTAGTCTACATCGATGATCCGAACTATGAAAGGGTCAAGTGAGTTTGCGACGACACAGGTGCCTTGTAATTGTGTAACCACATGATACTAGATCCTATTCTGTATAAGTATGTTGATAAGCTCTTCCTTGATATGCTACACGAATGGAGAAAAAGGACAACCGAAATTAATAAGCTGGTATCATCCAATTTCTATGTTTTAAGTACAAATAGGGCTATGATAAGAAAAGTGTTGCGGAAAAAAAAAACTATTCAAACAGTGTGGACGCCTTCAAAGGAACTCGGCAAAAGTTTTCGACTCTCCAACGCTGTTGATCGCGTGGACTTTGTGGAAGGAAAGGAATGCGAGAGTATTCCAGTGAACGTTGAGGACGGTGCCAGATATAACAAGAGCGGCGATCGCTGAAGCTGGAGAGTGGGTCACTGGAGGTTTTGCGCTGATCAAAGAGCTACTGGATGTTTGGTCGCCAAACCTTGATGTAATATAAACCCTTTGAATTTCCAGTAGTTTAGGTGTGTTTAGTGACACGGAAAGGTGGCATCTTGCCACTATTGTCGTGTCACTCATGTACGTTTACGTTTCCTCCTCTTAATGAAAAACGGGGTGAAGTCCCGGTAGCGTAAAAAAAGAAAAAACTACGAAAAAAAGTGTTGTTTGACTTCTAGTTTCCGCTTGTATTAGCTATATAAGCACTTTATAAGCTATCCTAAACAAGCCCATATGAATATAAGTGTCACTTGATTCTATCTATATGTTTTTCTGACGGAATTTTTCTGTCAATCTAGTTTCATGGATATTTTTCTGTCGGTCATCGTCGGAAAAACATTTTTCTGTCGGTCACCCTTTGAGTTTCGAGTAGTGTATGTGACTACGTAAATGTACAAAGCATGGAGAGCCACTGTCAAAATGTGGATGACATGACTCACATGTATAACTCCAAAAAACCAGCAATAATACGAAAATTTTTGTATAATAGATAACGAGAGAGTCTACTAACTAAAGTAGTAAGTGTCACGTAATTTTCTATGTAGTTTGGTTGGTCAATGTCGACTATTTATCAAGGTATAATAAATAGCTGTGGTAGGATCTGCAATTGCAGCAGCAGTAGTGGTGGCGGCCCATTGATCTGAATAGCTGGGCGATAGTGCGGCCGCAAATGCCATGTAGCAAGCCGCAATAGTGTGGAAGCAAATATTATAACCCTATGCAGGCGGAGATGTTGGTTCAGGTGCCGCATGAGGATGAGGATGTTGTTGCTTCTGATAATGACAACGAGTGATAGTGTTGCAAACTGTTAATACGTACGATGACTTATTGTGTGCTGCACCATATGTTTGTTTTCTTCATTTAAGTATGTCAAACATAAGTTCTTTGAGTGCAATTAAATGTCTATTTATACTCACCATTCATGATATATGTACTTAAAATTATGAGAGATTATCGGGTGCCGCTATTGGAACTTATTGCGATATCACCCGCTACCAGCAATGCGTGACCTCAACACCATTCTGCTACCAGCCCGCTATACACTATTTATTAGCTTGTGTAATTATGATAACAAGAGAAAATAAACATAAAAAGGAGTCGGCAGAATAAAGATAGAGCATGATTTTACAGTATTTTTTGAACTCTAGACGAGATCTCCCGCTGTTTGTAATGAAAGAAATTCAAAAGAAACAATTGATCCCTCTTTCATATATATTCATGCGCGCAAGGATGAAGCACATTCTGCTTACTTTAAGATAACGATACCATTATTCGGAAGAAACACTGACATGCGTACATGTCATGTCCACTTTATTCAACATATTTTATTTTACTCATATTGTTTCCGGATCATGGAGGGAAGCTGGCAGCGGCGAGCTTATCAGCCGACATGGGGTGCCTCGGCGACGGTATCGACGAAGATGCGGACACGGTTGGTGCGGTAATCCATGGTCACCGGCGAGCCGACGGGCAGCACGACGATGTCAGCGTCGGGCTTGTCCTTGAGGATCACCTTCTTGGCTTCCTCCACGCTCTTCCCGACCACCTCCGGCCAAGAAGTCTTGGCGCCGCCGCACTCCGGAGCCCCCGTTGCCGTGGAGCTCATGGTCGTCGGCTGTCGGTCACGAATTGATGAAACTGCAAATCAATTGATGACGATATTGATGCGCTTTCTACTGTGAATTGAAAGGAGATTAACAAACTACTAAAAGCTACTACTGTATTACTGCAAAAAGGCAAAAGCGTGAAAGTAGGCACCCTTACGGTCAAGACTGTGGCTTGTTATAGTGCTTCTTGTGCTCCTGGTTATATGAAGTGAGTATGCACCGGTGAAGTATTTATAGAGCTGCTGCAACCTACAGGCAAGATGTGTTCATCAGGATTGTTAATCTAAAGCGCTCAACAATAATGCATGCATATTATATACGCACGAGGCACACAAGGTGGCCCCCGGAGACAGTAGAAAACAAGAAAATAAAAAGATAACAACGCTACAGAAACATGCATCCATGGTTTTTCCTCGCATGCAACCAAAGAGTCAGCAGAGCTTTTCGGGACGCGCAGCTAACACTGGCAATGGTCCCTCCACGTTTTTCTCGTCATATTATTGTGCTCTCTATCGTCGACAGCTAGCTTGTGTAGGATCAGCTCATCTTTAGCTACATGAAGTCGGTCCTGTTAAATTATTACAAGATCTAATATCCTGGAGAGATTGTCATGTGGTGGCAGCAGTATAACTGCAGGCTCACAGCATAAGGTGTAGCAAGGGCTGCCTCCGAGGTCAATGTCCAGCAGGAGTCCAAAGTGGCTTAGGCGACTGGATGTCTCAGCCAGCAAAGAGTAGTTAAGTAATTAAGCAGTGTTGGGTGTGAATGCAAGAAGTAGACTGTATACCACGAAAGTAGACCAAGGAGCTAGCCGACTCCTTTATATACCAGGACCCATTTGAATGAAGCAAGCAATGAACAAGAAACAATCCAACCCTCAGATATTCTAGTCTCCCTCCACACCAACTTTGCCTGACCTTCCTCTTGGCGATAGTTATCCTCACTATCCCCCTGCATGTGGAGAAACCAAGTAATTGACCACGATTAGTGTGTGGTGGATCTATCGACCGGTCACTTAAACTGTTTGCTGAGTGTGGCACTCGCAATATATCAAGTTGTGGCACTCGGTAAAGAAGACGAATCCAGTACTGATGGTGGCATAATTTTTCTTCCATAATTAATAAAGCTTCTGGTGGCATAATTTCTCTTCCACAATAAAAAGGTTTTCTCCTTCAGCTTGCTACTGTAGCGACGAAAAAGGAGCTCCTTCAATCCGCCTCGTCCTTGCCAATTCCTTGCGCCTCAGGTGGCCTTCTTGGCCATGGAAGAACTCTTCTGATCCATGTCTGTTGTGGTGTTTTTTCATCAAGGAAGAACTCTATGGCATGGTTGTGGTGTGGTTCTTCTTCTCCCAAGGCAGATTGGGCGATGTTGATTATTCTAGCGATGGTGTTGTCAACATGCTCTGTTCTGGACTGGTTCCTGTTCTTCCGAGGAATAATGTTAGGGTTGGACTATTTCCCGGTGTGGTCCCATCGGGAATCTTTTGCTCCCTCTCGGATTCCTATGTCAAAGATGATTGGGGTCAGGTGGCTGTCGATGTCCGTGTGGTGCAAGATGACGGTATTATATGCAGAGGGTTCAACACCAGCAATTGTTTCTTCGATGTTTCCTTCTGTGCTGGTGTCCGAATCCTCTGTGAGCTTCTTTGTGCCATCTGTGTCCATATTGTCAATGACGTTGTGCTGGAACCATAGCCCTCGACATATTTGCCAGAGTCTGGAGGACTGTTTTCTCCCTTCAAGGTGATTCTAATGACCACAACGTCGAATGGGATTGCCTTGTGAGGTTACTTCTCCACCTTCTCATTTACACGGGTTGGTGTTCTTCGATACCCCCTCCAGGTCAGTTTCTTGTTGACTGGGGTTGGCCGGTGAGGTGACTGACATCTGATCTTGGTGAAATCAAGGTTTGGCCTGAGCGTTCAGCGGATAAACTACATGGTTTCAGTGTGCTACTGATGGCCTTCTTTAAAGTTGACTCTTCGTTGATTCGGGATGCAGCCATGAGCTTGATCCTGGGTTTTCTTCATTGCGGGAGGTGGGGAAGATTTGTCTTGCGGTAACAACGGTCGACGATGGTGACGGTCTATGGCTGCTCCTTTAGCGGATTAATATGTAATTATTCTTTCCTTGAGGGGTCCCTATCAGGAGGCTAGATGTAAAACTTTTGTTTCAATGAATGAAATCCAACCCTTTTTCTCAAAAAAACAAGAATAAAAAGGTGACTCAAAAACCAAAAAAAAACAAGAGGAAAGAAAGTGAGCATAGCGACACGGGTTTCGAGTGACGACAAGCAAGAGCTCAAGATGAGCTTATGATCGATCTATCCCTTTCTTCTTCTTCTTTTGCTTGTCTACTTTCTGTGTATGTGTTTCGTTGTGTGTAGAACCTTCCAGAATCCATGTGCTATATAGGACCTATTTGGCACAACTTCACCAATAACTTCTTAAACTATTTTTTTATTGAACACTTACAAACAGCTTCACGGATAGAGTTTTTTTGGTTGTTTTACGCTCTTACAAAGAATAGAAAAATAAAGATGAAAAAATAGTTTTTCATAGCTTCTTGATCAGTTTCCGAGTCAAGGTATGCATGAAGCTATTAGTGATGCTGTTTTGCAACACATTTTTTCTCAAACATATCAAGTTTCAACAAGAAAGCAACTCATGGTGAAGCTGAGTTGTGCCCAACAGAGCCCTAGTATCCAATAATTGAGTAATACTTATTGGTTCGTGACAATCACCAACTACATCAAGTTGGTTAATTTTACAATAATTGGTTAAGTCATCTGTAGACTCTATTTTGATTGTGGATTCTTGTGATCGATCTTTAGATTCATCATAGCAGAAATGATGACTTTAAGTAAATAAATGGCAAGACTATGAGTAATAAAACAGTAAAAGCTTCCTCAAAAACCTTATATTTGAATACAAGTTTGATTTTATTGGTTTGCAAGAAACTATGCTGAAAGGTTGTGGAGAAAAAACAATCAAAAAATTTGATAATGGTCAACAGCATATATGGATTAGTAACCCAGCTTAAGGGAGATCTGGTGGTATCCTTATTGGTATTAAACATGAATTCTATGATGTAGGCTCCTTCCACCAAGGAGATTACATGTTGCAAATGAACCTGTGGGACAAAAGAAACAAATTTAAATGGAATTTGATTGTGGTTTATGGATCTGCTCATAATGAATTCAAGGAAAATTTCCTATCTAAATTATCTGCCTTTTGTTCCAACAGTAAAGAACCTTACATGATTGGTGGTGACTTTAATATAATTGGATATTCCAATGAAAGAAATAGACCTGGAGGTGATCAAAGATTCTCTGGTCTATTCAACACTTTGATTGATTTTTCATGACTTGAAAGAGATAGTAATGTCAGGGGACTGTACACTTGGTCAAATAACTAAACTCCTCCTTTGCTTGGAAAAACTTGATAGAATGGGAAGATGCTTTTCCTAACATTTTGGTTAAAAAATTGCCAAGATAAGTCTCGAGATCATAACCCCTTAATAATATATTCTGGGGTATGCAAGAGTTTGAAACATCTTCAGTTTAGGTTTGACCTTACTTGGTTATCAAATCCTGAATTCTATGTTAAAGTAAAAGAAATCTAGGATAAATCTTGCAGGGCTCCTTCTGCCTGGATAGAATTCAACAAAGACTGAAACTATTCAAAAAAAAAATATTTCAAGGGTTGAGGTTTTAATCGCAAGGGGAAATGAGAAAAAAAGAGTTGAAGTTAGCAAAGAAATTCATACTTTGGATGCTTGGAAGAAAATGATGGTCTTAATGCTGAACAACTTATAAGAAAATGCAATCTTATGAAAGAAAACTTACATTTACTTGGATCGGGAAGAAATTTATTGGCATTCCTGAAGTCATGAACAATGGATTTTGCATGGTGATAATAATACTAAATATTTTCATAAAATAGCTAGTGGTAGGAAAAGAAAAAACATAGTGATATCTCTAGAGAAAGATGGAGAAATTATTGAAGGAGATGAGAATCTTTTAAAACATGCTACTGAATATTATTAAGAGCTCTTTGGTCCTAAAATTGATCATAACATTCAAATTGATAGATCTGTGTGGGATGAATTACCTCATGTTTCTTTGGCTGAAAATGAGGAACTTTGTAGACCATTCACAGAAGAAGAGATAAGATCAGCTTTGAATCAAACAGAGAGGAATAAGGCTACAAGGCCCGACAAGATTCCAATAGAATTCTTTCGAAATGTTGGGATATTGTTAAAATGGATATTCTTCAACTATTTAAGGATTTTCATGAAAATAAGGCCGACATTAGTAGGTTGAATTATGGAATCATAACCCTATTGCCAAAAGTTGATGATGCTACTAGGATCCAATAGTTTAGACCAATTTGTCTCTTGAATTGTTTGTATAAGCTGGTCACAAAAACACTAACATTAAGATTTGAGGGGATTGTTGAAAAACTCATTCATTCTCATCAAACAACTTTCATGAAAGGAAGAAATATAATGAGTGAAGTTATGGTCTTACATGAAATTTTACATGAAACAAAAAGGAAAAAACAAATAGTCTCGGGGGACCGTTAGTGTGAAGTTAAATGAACTTATTGGTCCTTACATAAAGAGTTATAAAAGGGTTAGACAAGGG